>APFE031207196.1:145792-186332 GCA_000404065.3 Pinus taeda | reverse complement strand
TGCTTCAATCTAAAGAACTTAGTCTTAACTATTGGGCATAAGCAATTAACTGTGCAAATTACATACTAAATCGCACTCCTACTAAAGCTTTAAAGAACATCACTCCAGAAGAAACATGGAGCTCTATTAAACCAGATGTGAGTCACTTTCGTGTTTTTGGAAGTGAAGCATGGGCCCATATTCCAGATGAAAAACGTAAAGCTTTAGAACCAAAGAGTGAAAAATGTATCTTTGTTGGATATTCTGAAGATGTCAAAGCATATAGACTTATTCCATTTAAGTCTAAAAATGTTATAATTAGAAGAGATGTACAGTTTGATGAAAATAAATCGGCCTACGAGCCTAGTTTGGCGCATGTGCCACCTCTCTCTATCTCTTCTACCTTTGACATATTTCTTCTTCAGATGATGAAAGTGAGGATGACAATCCTCCCCCACTTTCTCAGGATCATCCTTCAGCTCCTTCAGCTCCTTCACTTCCAAAATGGGTCCAAGCTACTCGAGATGCAGCACGTGATCTTGGCAGTGATCCTACAGATCAGCGTCGTACCTGTTCTCAGTTTAAAAGAGCCTCTTCTTTACTGGCTCAAGTATCATCAAATTATGATCCTGACACCTTTGCAGAAGCTTCAGGCCATCCACATTGGGACGCAGCTATGAATGAAGAATATCGTTCATTATTGGCAAATGATACATGGGATCTTGTTCCTCTACCAAAGGGACGAAAACTTGTTAGATGAAAATGGGTTTACAGAACCAAGTATGGGCCAAATGGGAAAGTTGATAAACATAAAGCTCGACTTGTTTCTAAGGGCTTTTCACAAGTTGAAGGCATTGATTATACTGAAACCTTTTCCCCCATTGCCAAAATGAACTCTGTTCGCCTTGTTCTTTCCCTTGCTGCCTCTTTCAAATGGGAAGTCCATCAGATGGATGTTAAATCCGCCTTCTTGCATGGGGACTTGCATGAAGAAATCTACATGGAACAACCTATTGGGTTTATACAAACAGACTCCAGCCTTGTATGTCGTCTTAAGAAATCCCTTTATGGTCTCAAGCAAGCTCCTCGGGCTTGGTATGCCAAAATGGATAGTTTTCTTTTAGAATCTGGCTTTTCTAGGTGTCATTCTGACAATACTGTCTACACCAAGAAAGAGGGCAAGTCTCTTATCATTCTCGTTCTTTATGTTGATGATCTTATCCTCACTGGTAGTGATCCCAAACTTATTAACCATGTGAATCCAGCCTTAAAAAGAAGTTTGAAATGACAGACTTAGGAAATTTACATTATTTTCTCGGTCTTCAAGTCTTGCAATCCAAAGAAGGTATTTTCCTCTCCCAATCCAAGTATGCCTGTGATCTTCTACGCTTTTTTCACATGGAAGATTGTAATCCAGCTCCTTCTCCCTTTCAGTCTGGAGTCAAACTTTTAGTCAATTGTACTTCCCATGAAGTTGATGCTACCTTATACCATCAACTTGTCAGAAAACTTTTGATTTAACCCATACTCGTCCTGATCTTTCCTTTGCTGTTGGCCTTGTTGCTCGGTTTATGCAAACCCCACGTGAAAGTCATTGGAAAGCAGCTAAACGAATACTTCGTTATGTTTGAGGTACAATTCAGTTTGGCATTCATTACAGTGCTGAAGCATCTCCTCTATTGGTTGGTTTCACTGATTCCGATCAGGTTGGTGACCCTAATGATCAGAAGTCTACTGCTGGTTATGTGTTCACTCTTGGTTCAGGACCTATTACATGGGTTTGCAAGAAACAGGCTACCATTTCTCTTTCTTCAGCAGAAGCAGAGTATCGTGGTGACGTAGAGGCTAGTAAGGAAGCCTTGTGGCTTCGTCAGATCCTATCAGAGTTTGGTTTTCAGCAGCAACATCTGACTACACTTTGGTGTGATAATCAAAGTGCCATTTAGCTTTGCAAAGATCCAGTTCAGCATCAGCGCAACAAACACATTGAACTACACATGCACTTCATCAGAAAGCTCATTCTTGACCATGTTCTTGGAGTGAAATATTGTTCAACAGATGATCAAGTTGCAGACATCTTCACAAAGGCTCTCACAGAGGCGAAGTTCACTAAACTTCAATTTATGGTTGGAGTTCAGGAAGTTGTCACTAAGGGGGGATAGGCTCTAGTGCCTCCTTCCTTCTCCTATTGTGTCATATTTGTAAATCCTTCAATCCTATCCCAAGTTGTTCTTAAGGGGGGATGTTAGGATATTCCGACACATAGGAAATAGTTAAGTTCAACTTGGTCTAGTATAGAGTTAGGTATAGAGTTAGGTAAAGTGTGTTTCTTTACCGTTGTACATTTTGTAACTTACAATCCGACGGTCACGATATGTAGTGATCCGACGATTCATTCTCTCCTCGGTATTACCGACACTTGATCCGTGGCTTGACACCCGATTGGTCCATGAATTCTATTTAAAGCGCATGGAGGGTCATTTGTAGGTTAACCGTGCATGAGAGAAGCTTATGTAAATTTTCATTCTTTTATTAATAAATTGCCTGTAGTAGCCACGTTGGCGCAGGCCGTGGACTGTTTGCCTCTCTGAGGGTTTTAACCACGTCAAAATACTGGTGTATTGATCTGTGATATGTTTTTGAGTGGTGTCCTTTTGGTGTTCTGCCTGAGGAACTTACCCTGTAAATTCCTACAGGAGGAGATCAAGAAGAAATCCTTTAGAATCAGATATGACCATTATGAGTTTGTGCTAGTGTCGTTTAGGTTATATAATGTACTAGCTATCTTCACGCCTCTAGTAAGTGGAATTTTTAGGGATTATTTGGAAATATTTGTCATTGTATTTTTGGAAGGAAATCTTGTTTATTCAAAATTTTAAGATGGTGTTACAAGAGTTGAGGAAGCATCACCTTTATGCCAAGATAACAAAATTTTAATTTTATTAAAGGAAAATTAATTATATGGGCCACATAATCTCAGAATAGGGTGTGATAGTTAACCCCAAAGTTTTAAAACTCGTTAGTGAATGGAAAACACCAAGCAATTCCATAAAGGTTAGTCCTCCATGGGACTAGCTTACTACTATAGAATATTTATTGAGGGGTTTTCAATATCTGCACAACCTTTAACTTCTTTGAAAAAGAAGGGTGTCATATTTGGATGAACACATGATTGTGGAGAATCCTTCTCACATTTGAAATAATTGTTAAGAAGTGCACTAATATTAAACATAATTTATCCAAGTGCAAATTGTATTACATGCATCAACGCATGAAAGGAGGGGCTTGGAGGATTACTCAAGAAAAATGGGGATACAATATGCTATGAGTCAAGGAAGATGAAGGAGCATAAGAGGAATTATGCCACTCATGATTTGGAAATGGTATCCATCATTTAGCCTTAGAAATGTGGAGGCACTACCTCATAGGAAAGATATTTTAATTGAGAAAAAAAAACTGTGGTATGAAGCATTTGTTTGGACAACCAACCTTAAATGCCAAGAAAATTAGAAGTTTGTAATTTTGGGTTCAATATGATTTTGAAATCAAAGAAATTAAAGGCAAGGAAAACAAGGTGGCTGGTGACCATAGAAGAAGAAAGCATGAAAATAATTCTATAACCATAAATATATACACATCTGATTTAAAAATCAATACTTTAAAGGTTGCAATTTCATGTCAAGTGTACACAAAAATCACATAGAACCTATACCATGACAATTTATCACCACAACATAAAGGTTATGAGTTGAAAGAGGATGGGGTCATAGTGTTCTGAGGAAAATTTATATGCAAAATTTTCAAGTGTTGAAATATGCATAATGTGGACCTATGTTAGATGTCCAAGATACCAAAAGACAATTTCAACTATAAAATGTCAATGTTTCTAGCCAAGCATGAAAAGAGAAGTGGTTTATTATATATTTAGATGTTTAGAGTGAAACAATGGCTAAGTATATACATCCAACTAGTTTACTAATACAACTAATACCCACCCATTTTTAAGTTGGAAGTGGGAAGCTGTATCAATTGGTATTATTACCAAATAACATAGGTTATGAGGCATCATGTGTAACATCCCCTATTTTGGCCCCTAGTTTTTGTAATGTGAAATGTAACCATAACATCAATGCAGAAAAACCATGACTTGCAGAAAGCCTAATTAAACAAATGCTAATTATTATTTAAAATTAATAAAAAACAACTGAAGAAGGGATAACCTTATGTATTGTTGGTGTGGGGGAAGATTCCTTGTTTGTGTATTTTGAAAGCCATGCCATACCAAATTTAATGCCTAAATCTTCTTACTTGCTCACCTGATTTGAAAAGCTATGACCTAACCCAGTCAAATTTATTTTTGAAGTTGCTTGTAAACTCATGGACCCATTACTTGATAGGTTTTAATATGATGTGATTTGGGTTGAACTAAATTTGGAAAAGTTGTTGACAATTCATTTATGAGAACAGAGATTGAATTGCGAAATTCCCATTCCATTTTTTCCCCTCTCGTTGATCGAAAATACAACCATTAGGAAAATGCACCAAATATCTAAGGTGTTGCTCTCTTAGGTGTACCAAGTGACACAGGAGAAATTCTACTTATACACGCAAAATAAGTGAATTTGTTTTTTGATAATTTGAGGGGATTCCTTTGAATTTCTTTGAGATTATTGAATTCTTGTCTAATCATATATTTATAATGTGAAGAGAAAATATTGAATTAAAACACAAAATGCTTCCATTTGGTTGATGAACCACTTAGTTCTTGTCTTTTATGCAACCAACTCACAAAGCAGAATTAAAGATAGATCAACGACTTAAAAATTATCCACTTTAAGGGGGAAACCTCCTTTACATTACATAAATGAAAAATTATCGGATGATACAAATGATAAGACCTCCTTGGTATATATAGGAGTCTAAAGGGTCACAATATAATTAGAGGCTACATAAGAATAATAATGTAAGGGCACAACAATAAAAATAATGGGCTTACATGGGGCACACCAATAACAATAGGGGGCTATAATAACACTAACAATAAGGGGAATACACTAGTATTATAGGGATCTAACATGCCCCTCTCCTAAAAAAAAGTGTTGTGTCGTCAACTCTTGAGTAGTTCTGGATGCTTCTATATAAAATTCTCATCCTCCCATGTGCAATCTTTAGCAGGTAAGTTCTTCCACTTAATGCGACATTTTGAAATTAATTAATTTTATAGCTTTTAGTTCTTGTTTTCATGAATTCTTTGGGATTAAATATGATTTTTCCTTCTTCATCGAGTTCTAGAAACATTGTTTGAACTGGGATCTTGCAACTGATAACCTTCTTTAAGCATGAAACATGGAAAACTAGGTGTACTCGGAAAGATGCAGGCAACTCCATTTTGTATGCCATAGTACAAATATTTTGCAACACCTTGTAAGGACTATATTACTTGGATGATAATCTATTATCCTTCTTAGCTTGATTGAGGGACGTTTGTTTGTATGGTTGTAGCTGTAAGAATACCTAGTGACCTACATCAAAACTTATTTCACTATGATGTTGATATGTGTGTTGTTTCATTTGATTCTGCACTAAAGTTAGGTTATCCTTTAAGAGTTGGAGAAGTTTTTTTTGATGCTCAATGTTATCTTCCACTTCTTGAACCTTAGAATTTTCTCTTAAATATGATTTGATGGATGGTGGCTAATATCCATATAGCGCCATAAATGGAGTCATTTTTAGTGCAATATGGAAAGAAGTGTTATACCACAATTCAACTAGAGGTAACCATTTGACCCACTATGTTTGTTTGTCAGATACAAAGCAACGAAGATATCCTTCCAAACATTTATTCACTATCTCAATTTTCCTGATAGATTGAGGATGATAAGATGAGCTATCAGGTATTAAGTACCAACACAAGAAAGTAATTTCGTCCAAACATTTCTAGTGAAAATGGGATCTCTGTCACTTAAAATAATATTTGGGTGTCCATGTAGCTTTTGAATTGTTTTCATAAATTTAGTAGCAACTGTATTGGATCTAAAAGGATGAGATAATCTAGAAAAGTGTGCATGATTTGTAAGTCTATCAATTACCACCATGATGACACACTTTCCTTCAAACTTGGGTAAACCTATGATAAAATCCAATGATACCTCCTCCCAACACTAACTTGGAATGGATAAAGGTGGTAACAGACCATATGTATTAATTGTCTTAACTTTATTTTGTTGGCAAACCAAACATTCTGGCCCAAACTTCTAAATATAAGATTTATGGCCATCCAAAAAAATTCCTTCTTGATCCTATGGTAAGTTTTTAAAAATCCTAAGTGACCTCTTAAAGGGGAGGTGTGCAATTCCAAAATAATATTTTGTGTGAGTTGGGAATTATTACAAATATTTAAGTGACATTTGTACCATAATGAATCATTTTTCTAGTTAAATGTATCAAACGTACTAGGATCTTGTTGCAACATTTGAATGAGTGTCCACACTTCTTTGTCATTCTTTCATTCATCCCTTGCTTCGGTTATCCAATCAGGTTAGATAATAGAAATGGAACAAATCAATTCTTTCACATCCTCATGTTTTCTTTAGAGTACATCTGCAACAACATTTTGCTTCCCTTTTTTGTAGATGATTTCAAAGTCATAACCCAACATCTTTGTGATTTTTGTTTCTCTTTTGAAGATAATATTTGTTCAAAAAGTATTTAAGACTATCATGATATGTTTTTACCTTGAAGTGTATTCCCATTAGGTAAGGTCATCATTTCTTTAGTGCATGTAGTATTGCGAATATTTCCATCTCGTAAATAGGTTTGTGTAAATATTTTCCTTTAACTATACGACTTTCAAAAGAAATGGGTCTTCCCTCTTGCACTAAAACAACACCAATTCCATTTCCTAAGGCATCACATTCCATAATAAAGGCTTTTTTGATGTTTTGCGTAGCTAAGACTAGTTCTTGGCACATTGAGTCTTTAATATGTTCAAAGGCCTTAGTTGCTTTTGGAGTCCAATAAAATGCATTTTTCTTAAGTAATGTTGTTAGAGGTGCTGCTATTCTCCCATAATTCTTAACAAATTTGTGATAATACCCTATCAACCTGATAAATCCTAGAAGATGCTTTATGGTTGTGGGGATTTTCCATTACTTAATGGATTTCGTTTTGTTAGGGTCTACCTCAACACCCTGATGAGATACAATATGACCTGAATACTACACATCTTGTATTCCAAAATAACATTTGGATATTTTTTCATATAAATATTTGTCCTCCAATAGTTCGATCACCCTATCCACATGTTGAACACGATCCTTCAAAGACTCGTTGTAAATTATCATATCCTCAAAAAATACTAAGATAAATTTTCTAAAGGAAGGGTTTTAAAATGGAATTCATCAAACCTTGAAATGTGGAAGGTGCATTAGTAAGGCCAAAAGGCATGACCAAAAATTCATAATGACCCTCATGAGTTATGAATGTTGTTTTCAGAATGTCTCCAGTCTTCATTCAAATTTGATGATATCCTGAATGTAGATCCAACTTGGTGAAGTAAATTGCTCCATGTAATTCCTCCAACAATTCATCAATGACAAGAATGGTAAATTTATCTTTAATATTGAGATTATTGAGCTCCCTATAATTTTCACACATACACCATGATCCATCCTTCTTGTGCACCAATAATATTGTAGCAGAGAAATAAATTTGACTAGGTTGAATTATACCAACCTCTAGAATTTCTGCCACCATACACTTAATTTCACTCTTTTGAGCATAGGGATATCTATAAGGTCTGATGTTTGGAGGAACACTTCTTGGAATCAAATTAATAGCATGGCCTTGATCACGAATAGGTGGGAGGCCTTTGGGAGTCTCAAATATCTTCGAATGATTGTCCAAGATTTTTTGGAGATTTGGAGAAATAGATGATTTCAATGTTTGAACCTCTAGGGAGCATAATTTTGCAATTAAACCATGTTGTTATTTCTTAATAAACTTTTTCATCCCATTAGAGTTTATTATCTTTCCTAGTTTCCCTTTTATACCCCTTAATTCAACTTTTTTTCCTTCCCAAAAAAAATTCAAGAAAATTTCTTAAAAATTAAAAGCTATCATCCCCAAAGATTGTAACCATTAGACCCCTAGTGCAACATTGACACCACCCATTGGAATGGAAAGAATTGGAATATTAAATACATATTCCCCCATGGTTAGCTTGATATAATAAAACTTGCCATAGAAATTTATAGTTCCTCCATTTGCAACCATCACTTGACACACTGGTGTTGGATATAGGAAGCAATTCAATTCCTTGGATATCTTACAATGAATAAAATTATGGGTACTGCCAGAATCAATTAGAACTATTACATTTTTCTTCTTGACATATCATTTTGTATTGAGAGTTTCAAGAGTGGTAATTCCTTCCAATGCATTATAAGATGTGGTAATATGCATTTCTTTTTTCTTTGGGTTTATTTCCTATCCTATATCCTCCTCTTTTGATGTTTCTTGTTCCTTTTCTTTCTCCTCTTCATAATATCTGTAGGATAATTTCTTCTCAGCACACTTATGAAATTTAGGTGCATTTTCTATGACAACTGTAACAAATCTATTTTTCTCTTTTCTCCTCTAATTGTTGTGGTTTCTACCTTGTAGGTTGTGGAAGACTAGGAGTAGCAACACTTCCATCTTTATAGTTGTGAGTGGTATACTTCCTTGTTGCCATAATTTTTCTTTCAACTTTTCATGCCACCCTGAATTCCTTCTCCAACAAATCAAGTTGCTAAAGGATGTTATCTTTTAAAGCCCATATCAATACATCAATCCTATGCTGCTCTAGAATATTGGATACCCTAATATTCAATTTTCGGAATTCTTCAATGTGTTCTGCCGTTGAACCCTTTTGTTTGACATTTATCAATTGGATAAAGAAGGTGTTGCTCTTTCTATCTTCATAATGTGATATCATTTCCTCTGTAAAAATTGACTAGGTGAGAAGTGTTTTACAATAACAAATCCATCTATACAATACAAGTTGATTGGGTTCTAAGTATAAAGATGCAATATGTACCTTTTGTGAGGGTTTCGCATCATGTATATCAAAATATTGCTCCATATATAGTATCCATGTTACCATATCCTTTCCATGAAACTTCCCTATATATATGTTTGGAATGTGATGGTTCTTCAACCCCACATTGGAGTCTCTAAAATCATAATTCATATTTGTTTTCTCCTCATCATGTTTTTCATGGATTACCTTGTCACCATTGGGAAGTATTTCTTGTAACAACTTTGTCAACCCTTCCAATTCGACATTCATTGCATCCATGTCTATTTCAAAAACCTCCATGTTTCATTGTATACTATCCATGTCCCCTTTTAAGAAATCCATGTAATATTTGGTTGCACTTTGTGAGAGCGAAATGTGTTGCACTTGGTACCGTAATTTTGATATATCGTGTTGCAATTATTCCTCTTCATGCATCATGGCAGAGATTTCTGAGGGCTTAATGGGTGTATAGTTATTTTTTTTCAAGGCATTTTAGAACTAAATACTGATATTCTATGCTTCAATGTGCCCTTTGAATCATTTCAAAGTGATTATTGAAACAAAAGTTATGCAAAATTAAAAAAATGCACACCTTTTTCTTTCTTTTTAGGAGCTTTATATTGAAACTATTGTGTCTATAATTTTGGATCTCCAAGATCTAAAATTTAGTCATGTGGTATCCCTCTGAGCCTTATTTCTAACCCCATAAGTTATACTGAGATTGGATTCTTCAAGAAAGAGTTATTACCAATCTCCCATGATGACCTGATTATCGACTAGTTCAGTAGATACAACTTGTATGGAGTGCCACGTGTCACTAGTTCGACCTTCGGCCCTGAAAATGATACAAAATAAACCAAATTTTGTGCACTTTTAACCACTTGTTACGAAATTCAAATATGATACTCAGAGAGAAAGTTATGATGATTTTCCCTAAGTCACATGTTTGAGATTGAATTCTGGAGCCTGCCAAAACCCTAAATTCCTCGGATCATATCTTCAAAAAATTCGTACACGAATTTCACCAATATTTCAGCTCTATGTGGTTGAAATTTATACTTTTTAAGCCTTGTAGAAAAAATGTTATAGTGAAAAATCCAATATGACATGTTTGCAAAAGAGAAACCCTAGAATCCAAAGCTCTAATACCAAATGTTATGCAACCAACTCACAAAGAATAATAAAAGATAGATCAACGACTTAAAAATTATCTACTTCGAGGGGGAAACTTCCTTTAAAATACATAAATGAAAAATTATTGGATGAAACAAATGATAAGACCTCCTTGGCATATATAGGAGTTTAAGGGGTCACAATATAATTAGAGCCTACATAACAATAATAATGTAAGGTCACAATTATAAAAATATGAGCTTCTATGGGGCAAAAAAATAACAACATGGGGGATCCATGGGCATAAAAACAACAATAATGGGCTACAATAATAATGAAAATAAGGGTAATACACTAGTATTATAGGGACATAACATCATCAGTTGGTTGATGAACCACTAAGTACTTGTTGACTAGGTAATGAAACAACTGGGGGCTTGGCTTTCCTGATAAACCACATAGTTCTTTCTTGTTGGTTAATGAACCACTAAGTTATTTCAAATCATGTATTAAACCACCTACACAATTAATTCAATCCTCTATCTCTAAGAAACATATTTCCCTGGAATTTGGGTAAATCTCTATGTATTGAAACTTAGAGAGTAAGTATGTTGCTTATACTAAATAGTAGTTAATGAACCACCTAGACAGTGTACTCCATCTCTTGATTATTTGACTAATACATTGGTGTGAATTTCCCTGTGCAAGCATCCCCTTAAAATATGAATCTATATAAGGGGTGGTCAGTTGCAATAAATATTGCGCTAAAACTCGCCTATGGTTGGGTGGAGAGTGGAAGTCCCTCTTTGAGTTGCCAACAATATCAATTCATTCAAATAACTATAAATTGGTTCATATTTTAATTTTCAGGTTGTGATAGCCTTTTTATATTAATGAATGTTACTGTGATCAAGCATATTCATATGCAGATGTTTGAAAATTATTATAACACTTACTACTAGCTATCTTGAACATTATGGTTTTAATCATTGATAAAACCTTGGAGTTCCCACCTTGTTTATTATTTATTAATGGTTTTTATGCTTGGAAATGAGTGCATGCATGCCTATAATTGTAGGTTGATAACTTATGACAAGTGTTGAAAACTAGAAATCTCTATAATATTCCTTGTTGTTGTTTCTAGGAGAATAATTTTGAATTATTCACTCAAAATCTACCATATTGAGAAAATGCATGACAAAATCCTTAAGAATTTTGTTTAAATATTGCTTCACATGTTGGAGGTCATTCTTTAAGCCGTGGTCATCTCCTTTAGAAAAATTGATGGGTGTGCCTATGCCTCCTCTATGTGGTGTTAAATTTTTTATACTGACACTGTCAAAACCAAAGAAAAATCAAAACCATTGGGACAATTTCCATCTATGATCACAATTAATCAACGAGAGAGACCTCTACTTGGAAACACTTTATCCTACGATGCTTTAATAATTAATAGGCGATAATTGTAGAGGAATGGCAATTATTGGCTTAATTTTTCGTTTGTCGAGGCCATCAACTGAAGGGATTTCCTGCCACTCGTCAGTGCTTATATCCTATTGTGATTTCATAATCAGGTGGTGTTGGTAATTATGGTAAAATTTTCCATCAACCAGATTCATCAACTAATGGGATAGCCCATGTCTTATCAAATAGAACTTGTGGGCCATTTTTATTGAGGGCCTTCTTAGATAATGCAATCAGGGTGTGGTTATATTAATGGTTGAGGTTCACTTTAGGGCCCCCTAGTCTACCATGGTTTAATGAGGGGGGTCGGATATGGGAATTTCCACCATGGAGCCCTTGTGAAAGGGGTTCTACCTTGAGGTAGTCTGATAATGGCGTTGGTTCAATATAAAATCCTCGTTCACCTTAGGCCCCCCCTTGTCTAGTGTGAGTTAATGAAGGGGATATGTAATTAGAACCCACCCATATTAAAAACGACTCAAATTTTTGGTGGAACTTCAAAGTGGAACCTTGTGCAGGGATGATTACCTCACAAATGTACTAGACTTCGTCTGACCAGATTCCCTTTCTAATATTGGATCCGTGTATCTGGCATCTAGTGGCAACAAGGTCGATTTCCTATGTTCATAGTCAAAAGCCCATATGGGCTAGATATTCCTTACTTAACATGGCCTACATCCTTGATCCAAGCATCTGAGGTGGTGGGGTATTAATTTCTACAATAGGCCAGATGTGGTTGAGGCTAGGTTGGTTCGTTTAGGATTGGTTGCTTTTAGAGGTGCATATGTGGACAAAGGAAAATTTATTAGTGTAAGGTCATGTGTGGATCTGGCATATAGTGGCAGCAAGGGTCATCACCTATGTGTGTAGGCAAAATCCCATCTAGGCTAGATTTTCCTTACTTAACATGGCCCACATCCCTAATCTAGGAATCCAAGGTGTGGTGGGGTATTATATTCTATGGTATACCAGATGTGGTTGAGGCTAGGTTACTTCACTAAGGATTGGTTTCATCCAAAGGTCTAGATGTTGATGAAGAAAAAATTGATAATGTAAGGTTGGATGTGGTTGAAACTGAATGTAATGTGAGATGGATGCAAAAAAATAAGGGGTGGGACTAGTGGGGCCTCATGTCATATTTGATGTGGCAAGGACCAATGGGACCTGGAAATGGCCATGTGGATGCAACGGAGGGAGTCCTAGTAATGATATGGACCCATATTATAATGATGTGGTAGTGACGTGTGTGCTAGATAAGAGCCACATGGTAGCTTCTTTCTTAGGTGGCTCTCTTATAATAATTCAAAACATCAAATGAGTGTAACTTTTGATTAAGGACTTGGATTGTGATATATTTTATATTTTTTTACATATCTCGATGAGATAAACGCGATTGTGGTATCATAATTTAATTCAAAAATCATTGAAAATGAAGTTTTTTGTAACCCCGTCTTCATAACATATATTGGAGGTCAAATGAAAGTAATAGGTAACACCTCCCCCAACCCAAGAAAGAGTTAGGGGTTGGAGGGAGTGTTACAAAGTGGTAACAAAGCTTATGCTCAACATTGGACCTAGAAAGGCCTCATAGACAAAATTTAATATAAAATTTTAGTTATTGCATATATTGAATTTATTTAGATATATAACTATTGTTGTTGGTAAACCTTCTAGAATTCTTACATTTCTTTTCTTCTATGTGATCAACATGGATTATGATTTTATGAATAGTTTCAAATCAACGTGTTTAGTTCCTACAAACCAATGAAATAAGTTACTATGTCCATTTTCCGATTAACTAACAAATGTGTGTGTGACAACACTAGAAAACACAATTTCCATCAAGAAAAGAAAATAATGAGAAGTAAAATGGTGTAGTGCAACATAGGTATATCCCAACATAATCAGGAAGATGAAATAGTTAGGAAAATGTCATAGGATAATTCCCTTAATTGGATGGACATTTCTAAGAGATTGAAGGTTGAATTGAAGAGTTGTATGAAAGAAAAGGAAAATATTTTCAAATCACAAGATAAAAAAGTAGATGTGAGTGCAATAATTTTGTAGATTTTATTAGATTTGCAAAGGAAAAACTAACATGAGCTTGGTGCCATCTGTTTAGGAAAAAATAATCAAAGAAAAATGCATTATAATTACAGAGACATGGATTGGAGACTAATAGGCAAGAAGGAAGTGAGTCAAGGAAAAGACACAGACAGATAAGTGCAGACATTTTGAGGGAAAATACCCCACTCAACTCTCTAGAAGGATATTCTAGTAGTTATAAATAGTTCCTAAGAGTTGCAACCAAAATACATCACCTTCTAAGGAGTGAAAATTATTTAATGTCATATGAATTTAATAAAGGAAAGTCCACTACCTTTGATGGAAAAATAAAGAAGGTTGAAGAGGCAGAAGCCTAGCTATTGGGAATGAAGAAATACTTTAGAGTGCATGAATAATATGAAAACATGAAGACCAAAGTAGCTATTTTTAGCTTGAAATGAAAAGTTGATATATGTTGGGAGGATTTGAGAAATGCCAAAGTAATTATGGAGAATGAAATGTCATGGAAAATTTTGAGAATCTTTTTGTGAGTACATGTCTGAGAGATACTATTATAGAAAATTTAAAGAGTTCTATGAGAATAAGTTTGTAAACATACTATGGAGGAATATATCAAGATATTCTTAGAATTATTGTGGTATGTGCCATACATTAGAGATTAGAAAGTGACTATTGAAAGGTACCAGTGGTTTACTGCAATATTATTGAGACATGATTGAGTTTGATGAGCCAACAACATTAGTGGACACCATATGGAAAATGAAGTATTACTATAATCAATCTAAGCATAAAACTAACATCCAAATAGATTGCAATAAGAATGACAAAGCCAAATTTAAAGGAAAGAGATCAAAATCTTATTGGCATAGGAAGATGGGGAAAATAGTAAGTTCACCACCCCTACCAAAGGGGGATTCCAACAAAATTTCCTTACTGACAATAGATATCACCCCACTAAACTAGTGAGAGAAGAAGCCAGTGGGCTCAAGAGAGGACCATTTTAGTGTTGGATATGTGGAGGTACTTTCCTCACCAATAGGAGTGGAAGGATAAAAGGTTGTAAAACATGCAAGAGAAAAAATGATGAATGATGTGGGTTAGGATGTGCTTCACATTTATGAAAAATGTTGGATAGCTGGTGAGAAGATCATCAAACTTCCATTATCAAAATGGAAGGTATGGTAATTAACCAAATGGTTTCAATTTTAATTAATCCAGGATCTAATTTCAATTATATTAGCCCAAGAATTGTAGAAGGTTTTTCCTTGTAAGATAAAACACATGCCAAGTCGTGGTTGGTCCAACTAGCCACAGGAGCCAAGAAGAGAGTTATAGAGTTAGTGGAATCATGCTAATTAGAACTAGACAACATGGCCACAATAATGAATCTCATCGTACTTCCATTGGGTTTGTATGAAATTTTAATTGGCATGTGTTGAGTATGGAGCATGATTATTTAGAGGTCTTTGTTTCAGTCGGATGTATACCCCAGGAAGTTTGTACACCCCTCCACATGAGGGGGTGTGGGGGGGACTTGTCCCACCCATGGGGGTCGATCCCCCCTGGCTGGGGGGTCTGGGGGCCAGCGGTCCCCCGGTGAGGGTTCGGGGGAAGCACCCCTGAAGCTAAAAACAGATGTAAAATTGCCTTGCAAAAGTATAGTAATTTCTAGTCAATCTAGGCTATTCATTAGGCAGATGATCTGACGGTAGAACTTATGTTTAGTTTAGGGTTTTTTTCCCTAAAAGGAAACCCCTCTCTTTGTATGAGGGAATTTGTATTTGAGGCTATATAATAGACATGTGTTCTGAGTGAGAAACAAAAAGGTGAGACTGTGAGAGAAAACAGAGGATATTATAGTGGATCTACTGTAGGTTGTGTCTCTTCATTTTGTTGGATAATAGAAAGGAAGGACTGGCTATTCGGGGTGGACACAGCCCAAACTGGGTGAATCATGTATATTTGTGTCTCTCTTGTTTTATGTGTTTTCTGTGTTTATATTTTTGCAATATTTTATGTGTTCCATTGCTCCGTAACATATAATTTTCTAATAGCATGGACTAGCTGGCATCCAAAAAAACTAAAGTGGATTGTTATAATAAATATGTAGAATGCCACAAAAATGTAAGAAAAGGAAAGAAACTATTGGGGAAAAGAAATTATATTTTATTCAGGTAGATTTCAGCATTGCAAGTGAAGAAATGCAGTCAGAATGGGTGTGTCATGTTTATTATCCAAGTGACCAATGTGAAAAAATCAAGAAAACCCAAACTTGAGGATTACCCTATATTTAAACAATATAGGGATGTATTTCTAGAAGAAATATTTATATTTACACCCAAGATATACATTGACATCTCTATTGAATTGATTCTCAGTTCAATACTAATTTCTAAGACCCCATATCATATGATCACACCAAAACTAGTAGAAGTAAAGATGCAATTGAAAGAGATGTTGCATAAGGGATATATCAAACTTAGTGTATCACCCTAGGGATACCTAGTGCTATTTATGCTGAGGAAGGATGGCACACTATGATTGTGTATTAACTATCGATAGTGGAATAAAGCTATAGTAAAAGAAGGTGCCCACTACCTAGAATTGACGATTTATTTGACCAGCTGAGAGGGGCCATAATATTTTCCAAAATATATTTAGAATATGGCTACCATCATGTTTGAATAAATGATTAAGATATTCTTAAGATTGGATTTATGATGATATATGGGCACTAAAAATTTGTGGTAGTTTCATTTGGGGTTACAAATTCCCCAACGACATTTATGTGTCTAATGAATATTGTCTGAGTCAACCCATATTTGGACAAGTTTGTATTGGTTTTCATAGATGACATCTTGGTTTATTCAGTTACTAGAGAAGAGCATGAGGAGCACTTGAAAGTAATATTTTAGTTGTTGAGAGAGCACATGCTCTATGCCAAGCTCGAAAAAAATTAATTCTTAAAGTCACAGTACTTGGAACATATCATTTCAAGAGAAAGAGTAGTTGTGGACCCCTAGAAGATAAAGGCTATCATGTAGTGGACTACTCCCATAAATATTACAAAAACTAGATTGTTCATGGGATTGGTTAGACACTACTGACAATTCGTTCAAGTTTTTTCGAAGATTGTAAATTCAATTACAACTTTGTGGAGAAAAGGAGTCAAATTTCAATGGACATCAAATTGCGCAACTATCTTAAAACAAGTCAAGCATTTTCTCACACATGCACTTATCTTTAGAATAGTCAATCGAAAGAAGGATTTCTTATTTTGCCTAGATTCCTGTAATGAAGGCCTAGGTGGAGTACTAATGTGATAAGGGAATGTGATATTTTATTACTCAAGAAAACTAAATGAACATGAAAATAACTATGCCATCGTTGACCTATAGCTAGTAGAAATCAGGCAAGCACTATATATGTGGAGGCATTACTCGCTTGGAAGGAAATTGTGTTGATGTTATATCATGAAGGGCTAATAGACTTGTTTGATAATCCTAAATTAAATTCAAGAGAAGATATATGGGTAGCCTCAATCAATGAGTTTTATTTCAAGATCAAGCATATCAAGGGTAAGGATAACAAAGTAAAAATTAACTTAGAAGAAGTTTACAATTAGCTCACTTGGAAGCTATGAACACTTTTTATTTTGACATTAAAGAAAGGATCAAAGAATCATTACAACATTATGAGCATTTTTAGCATATAAATGAATCGTTAAAACAAGATCAAGAGGGAACACTCAACAATGTCTACAAGTTCACTGATGAATGTATGATGTTGTTTAATGATAGACAGTATGTACCTTCTATAGGTGCCTTGATCTCACAATGGATGAATTCCATAAAATACCTTACTCAGGTCATCCTGGTTATCAAAAAACGATAACAACCATGAAGAAATTATATTATTGGTAACACATTAATAAGGAAGTTGTTGAATACATTGCTAGGTGCCTAGAATGTCAACATGTTAAAGTGGAATGAAAACACCCAATGGGATTGTTACAACCAATTCCAATCCCTAAGTGGAAGTGGAAAGTAATATACATTGACTTCATTATGGGATCGTTGCATCCACCAAGCTACATTATGCCACTATGGTGGTAGTGAGAAAATTGAGCAAGGATATCCACAAGGGCATTGACATAGCTCATATTTTCATGAAGGAGGTATTCATATTGCATGGCATACCCAAGAAGATCACCTCAAATTAGGATGTTGAATTCACATCAAAATTTTGGAAGACATTGTTTGTTGGCTTTAGGACTCAACTAGAATTCATCATAGCTTATCACCTTTGGACTGATGGAAAAATTAAATGATTGAGAAAAGTTTTAGACGATATGTTGAGAATGCGTGTTATGCATCAACCAAGCAGGTGGGAAGAGCTCTTTTAATCAGTGTAATTTTTATACAACAATGATTATCAAGAATCATTAAAGATGAGCCCTTTTGAAGCTTTATATGGAAAAAAAATGTAATACACCTTTTATATGGGATGACCCAACATACAATGTAACTCTTGGACTTGATATGTTAAAGGAAACTGAGTAGGAAGTAATTAGTATTAGGAATAAATTGAAAGCAACCTAGGACAGAGAGAAGAGTTACACATATCAATGGAGAATTCACAGGGAATTCCAAGTGGTATATATTGTATATCTCCATGTCAATCAAAGGAATAGCTCGCTAAAAGTGGGTTCATGTGCTAAGTTAGCACCCATATCTTATGGACCATTTCAGATTTTGGAAATATTGGATCTAGAGGCTTATAGACTAGCCTTACCACCCACTATAAAGGCACACAATGTATTTCACATATCCTTTCCTAAACAATATGTGCATTACACTAATCATGTGATTGATTGGTTTATGATACAGGTGGAATCTAAGGGAGTGTGACGAGAAATCTAATTGCTTAAATTTTTGTACATTAAATCATCAATTTGGGGCTCGTAAGTTGATCAGGTTCCTACAAACAATATCATAATTAGATTTGGCTAGCTTTCATCAATTAAAACTACAAAATTATATTCCTCACATACTTATACTAAACATGGATTCATCACTTGCATGCCACATAAATTAAAATTAAATATCGAACTTAAAAGGTTGTTCATTCATCAAAATCATAGGTATGTCCAACAAGTTCAATATTTTTTTGCAACTCAACAAACAAATACATTAATCGACACTATGCGGGAGACAAAAAACAAACAAAACTCTTAAGAGTTAGCAGTTTGGTTCTTGGCGTTTCTTGCAACTCTTGTTGGATCCTTAGGTTGTTAACTCTCCACACAGGGCCCTCATTCTACACAAACAAAATAACTTAACTTGTAGAAAATTAAATGTAAAACTTCATGAAAGAAATTAAATCTGCAAGATTGTAACGGAAAGAAAACACAACTATTACAAATTTATAGAATTGAAAATAAACCAAAGTAATGCATTTACCAAACATGTACAAAACTTTAATTTCATCCCAAATTAAGGATCGCTACCTGAATGGGAGCATTGTGGGTAAGAGGAATCTTTATGCCAGAATAAACCCAACAACAATGATTTTGTATTAAGTCATCAAAATATGACGGAGTCCAAAAAGAGCTTCGCAATATTGGTCATGATAGTAATTTAAAATAACACAACAGTGAACCTATTAAGCTATATATATATATATATATATATATTATATATACAATATATATATATTATTATTATAGATATATAGATATATATGATTAAACATGTCCCATATCAGGCCAAGAAACCAAAAATAGAGATTTTAGACTTAACCCAGTCATTATAACTATGCGGCCAATTACTACAAAAATTATACAAAGGATGCAACCGTCTAACCAACATTACACATTTTGAAAAATATCTTCTTAAATGAGAATATATTTTGTTAGAGTGAAATAAAATATATCATAAGTGGCAAAGAACCCTAGTTGCACAGGTCATAGGCATGAATACCAATGCTGGACTTTGACTTTCTATGCAACTAGGATTCCAATAACTACTTCTGACAACCACTTCCAATAACTCAACTTGATGTACATGTCCAATGCATTTTGGTAACCAAATATTTTTATTTGTGTAGCTTATGCGAAAGAGTTACAATGCCCAAAGTGATTAGGTAGATAAAACACACCAAAGTGTAGATCAAATCACTGAGAATATGTATGAAATGATGAATAATCACCTTACTAACTTGTGATTTCCACAATCATGATATTGATATAAAAAAATAACGATGGGGAAATGAAAGGAAAAACAAAGGAAAATGGGTCAAAAAGGGTGTTTGAGAGGTAATCTGGACGAGTCGAAGTTGAGACTCTTTATCTACTCCATGCCTAGATTGATGTGCATCCTCACGCTCAACCCCTTCCCTATCTTGGACCAAGAAGTTGATCTTTTCCAAACCCTCCTTCTACTTCTCTTGGAAAAGTTTTTCATTTTCCTATATTGTTGTACCACCTTGCCTAACTTTGCATACCAAAATTTTCCTCTCTTTACCAAGAATTTATTATGAGTGGCCATCTAATATCTGGATGCTCTCAGGAATTCATTCCTTTCCTTTAAAAAATGATTCTCCTATCCCATGCATGTGCATTTCCCTTTCAATTTTATGACCTTATTCCTAAGGTTCTTTACTTTCAACCACTTACTGTAATGGGAATTCTTTGGTATTTTCTTACTGAAAATAAATTCTTCAAGTTTAGAGGCTTGTTATAACTATTTCTCTTTTATCATTTCCTCAAGGCCTTCAGATGACTTGCCTTCTTATATTCCAGGAATAATCAATAATTCACCCTCCTTAACATGCTCGTGTTCTTCTGGGTATTGCAACACACTAGAACTATGAGCTACTTGCAGATCTCCAACTTATAAATCACTTGGTACTATTGTCTATATATTATATGTTACATCTTCGCTCCTAGGGACATCTAGTTCTTGATTCAGCATTGCACCTCCAATATTTTGAACATTATTCTATTGTATTTCACCAATTCTTCTAGTTTTAGGGCTATCTACAATCTCCTCTTCTTCAGTTGTTCCACCTCGAAGGTCATTCGACACCTAAATATCCTCAATTGGTTTAGTCTGAAGAACACTCGATGCTTGGATATCCTTAGTTAGTTCAGTCTTAGGATAATACACGCCCATCTAGCTCAATTTCAGGAACATCCATTATATGATTATCCTCAACCTTATTGGGTTCAGAGACAACCAATAATTTTTAATTTTTAATATATTTTTCAGCCCCCTCCTGTTACTCTAAATAAGAGAGATTAAACAAGTTTTTACTAATATCTTCACATACCTTAGATATCATGCTTTTGAGTAGGTCTAGTTCTATAATTTGGCTCTGGGAAGCCATTACTAGTTCACATGTTCCCTCCAGACTTATGCTCTAATTATCTAACAATCCTATCTAGGGGAATCGAGGCATACTCTTCATGATGACCACCTCAATGGATTCTTCTGCTAATGTGACCTTCTCTGGTAACTAATTTGAGCTACCAGGAGTAATCCTAGGGAGGGTTTCTCTGAAAATTTCATGACTCTTCCTCTCTTTGATGCAACCCATTTATTTTTCTTCCCATGACAATATTTATTCTCATTATTTTCCTCCTCCTTTGTTGAGTCTTCTTCAATTTTTGCAAGGAATTACTTCTATTTACTAATTGAAATCTCACCTTCTCCCTATTAGTGTTCCATTTTTTCGAGGTCTAGGTTTCCTTAGCTTCATGAGAAACCTATTCATTTTCTCCTAAGATAAAATCCTCATAGGAACATTCATCCTCTGAATCATTCCTCTTCCTTGTATATGAATGGGTTCATCCCTTTTTTCACGGGGGGCAACAGGGATTTGTGTCCAAACCCTCCCTAGAATAGGAAATTGTCCCAAGTCCACTCCTTCCTTTTTAGTTCAACTTCTACTATTATTTTGATTATTTCATGGTGAAACATACTAGTTTATGCATGGTTAGGTTGAGCTTGAACATTCTGAGCCATCTTAGTCAGAATTTTCAAAAAATAAAAGGGAAGATTCATCTTACATTGCTCCTTAAAACATGTTAGAAATATTAAATGGTACCTAAAGGTTACAATATACTGGCCTATACATGTAATATATTTATGTACCAAATATAAAGCTTCACGCCATTCGTCGAACCACGTGTGTGGAATCATTTACTCCAATTCATATTTTTATTCTCTGGCACTAGGAATTGATCACATTCGAAATATTTGAAAACATTCTTGAACCAACACTCCCATCCTTGAGGAAGGCTTGTGCTTTATGCAATTCAATTCTTGGAAAAAATAGTTCTAACTGGTTAAAGAAAACCAAAAATCCATTAAAAGTTTCTACGAAAGTTGCATTCTCATGTTCAACTAACTGATGTCACGGGCCCATGAAATCTCATCCATTTGTCTAGTGCATGCACAACAATTATGGGAATGAAAAGTACTATCTTAACTTGTTTTGTTCCATGATTACTAAAAAGTACTTATTGTTAAAATTGACTCTTATATCTGATAACCTCTATAAGGATGAAAAATACATAATTTTGACTACCATCAAAAGGGTGTCAATGAGCTAGTGTTATTTCCATTCTGTTTGTTTTTCCATCATGCCTTAAGCTACTTGATTAAGGAGCAGCGAAACCCTAGCCAGAGAACAATGCAAGAAGCTTTCCGCTGCTCACAGTTGCTCCTCAGCGGCCCCCTACTACTAGGGTTTGAGTACCATGGAAACACCAGATGATGGAGAGCTTCTATAAGATCAACAACAAGAAAATGAAGGAACAACAAAAGCTTTTGCCTCCCTCATCTCCCCAATGGGCCCGACAAAGAATAGACCATCAGTCACAAAGTTTGTTAAAAGATTGGAAGACATTCCTGAAATCTTACTTCCTCCTACCCTTCCCCGCAGAGCGGCATTTTGCCTAGCAGAGCAAGGATTAGTGGGGTAGTTTACGGGGTTATGGCCATCACCCAAAACTGTGCAAAAATGGGTAGAAAGGAATTGGACCGCGTCAATAGATGGAAAAATATCAATAAGGTTTTGTGGAAGAGGATATTACACCTTTCACTTTGAAACTAAGGAAGATCAAGATCTAATTTTCAAGAATGGACCTTATTTTATGGATACAAGGGATTTGTATCTAAATAGATGGACTCTAGATTTTGACCCAGAAATGGATGTCCCCAATGTCATCCCCGTCTGGGTTAGATTGCCACACCTTACCCTTCACCGTTGGTGGGATGATTCAGTCAAAGCCATAGGAAACATAGTTGTGAAATATACAGACATATGCGAGCCAAAGAAAAATATGCATGCATGTGCCAGAATCTGTGTAGAAGTGGATCTGGGGAAAGGGCTACTAGAAGCTATCAAAATCGAAGTGGATCAGTGGACACACATAAAACAACTAGATTATGAACAAACTCCTTTAAAATGCAAAGTATGTCACAAATATGGTCATTTTGCAAATAGATGTACAAAAAAAAAAAAAAAATCAAAATGAAAATAGTGAAGAACTGAAACAAAAATGGGAACAGGTCAAAAGAAAGAAGATATTCAACAAACAAACAAATATATCTTCCTCACAACCTCCCACATCCTCTGATCTCCATCCCACATCACCCAAAGAAGATAATAATCCTCTTGCCAGCCTTAATCCTTTTGAGCCTCTAGATCCTTCAGCCCCATCATCCCCTGGAACATGATCGAGATCCAGATCCCCACAACATACCCCCAACACCCCTTCATCCCCTCTCGCATCAAACTCTCACACCCCTCCCCCTCCCTCAGTAGACAGAATTCTAACTAGAAAATAATCAAAGGAAGCACCCCCGAACGTAGAATACCAAAAAAAAGCAGGAAGAAAGACAACCAAAGAACTCATGGATGAAGAAGAAACAAAGGAAATGGCATTAGGAATGCAATAATGTATGGAAAGCTTCTTAGGAAGGAGTACAGGAAACAACGAAAAGAGTCAGCAAAGAGGGAAAGGAGCCATGCACCACCCAACAAGTAAATAATGATAGTGGTCTTCTAGAATTGCAGAGGAATGGGATCATCCGTCAAAGAAAATTCCACAAGAGTCATTCTGGCAAAAGAAAACCCAGATATCCTTATGATTCAGGAGAAAAAAACAAACAATCAAGAAACTGAAAATATAAAAAAATAAATAAATTAATTAAAAAAAATTAAAAAAAAAATTATGAAGGGGAAGCAATACTGGCAACAGGAGCGTCTGAAGGTATTTGCACAGTATGGGAATTAAAAAAATACAAAAAATACCATCATTGGATCCAAACAGATCTAATGCAAACTAGCACAAAATAGAGGTACAATGTTATAAATATAGATGCCCCAAATCACTATAAGGAAAAAGAGCAATGTCAGGCCACCATAAAAGAAGCACTAAAAGAAATACAAGCTGGGAAAATAATTATAGGGGGAGAATTAAATTTGGTAATAAGTATAGAAGAAATGTTTGGAGGAACATACCACACTGCCCCATCTAGGGATATTCTAGAACAAATAATGTAACAACACAATTTAATAGACATCTCGCCTAGCAACGACAAATTCACTTGGAGCAATAAAAGAGTGGGAAAAAGTAACATAAAAGAGAGGCTGGATAGAATTTTGATACAATCAAACATAGTAGCAGTGCACAGCTCCATAAAATTGAAAATTATACACACCACAACATTTGACCATAAACCAGTGACAATAGTCATGGGCAAAATGGAAAATCAAGGACCGCTTCCATTCAGATACAACTCAAATTGGGACAACAACACAAAAATTAGAGGAATAGTCAAGGAAGCATGGGAGCCAAGAGTAACAGGATCACCACAGTATATCTGGGAAACAAAATTAAAAACTACAAGAACCAGATTAAAGGAATGGGCAAGAGCAAATGAAATTTGAAAAAAAAAAAAGGAGTTACAGCAGAAAATGGAAGGCATGTAAACTGAAAAATAAAATAGAGAAGAAGGCAAGCAAGATTACCTTAGAGAGAAGGAAATCTTTTGGGAAATATATAGGGAAAATAGGAAAGAAGAAGAAGAGGCAAGACTAAAATCCAGAAGTCTGTGGCTCAAGGCAGGGGACAAAAACACATCCTTTTTCCACAACACAATGAAAATAAGAAGGGCAAGAAACAAAATAGAAAAAATTCAATTCAAAATCCAAGAGGTCAGAGGTGCAAAGGAACTAAAAACATAGCCTATCAACACTTAAAAAACTTACTATCAGCCAGTGGAGAAATGGATGAGAGTGAAGATTTCTTGAAACACACAAAAAAAATAAATTAAAAAAGAACAAAATGTTGCAATGTGCAAGGATCCCATAGAAGAAGAGCTAGTGGTGGCTATATGGAGCCTGCATCCAGACAAAGTCCCTGGCCCAGATGGTTTCACAATAGCATTCTACAAATCACACTGGCATATCATCAGAAAGGATTCCTTAAGAATGGTGAAGAATGTATTTAAAAAAAAAAAAATAGGAGGCAAAACAAAATCCTCCTATCTTTCTCTAATCCCAAAGGAAGCAAACCCCTCAACTTTCAACAGGTTTTTCCCTAGCTCTCTTTGCAATTATTCTTACAAGATAATAAAAAAAAAAATTGCAAATAGAATCAAGGAAGTAGTCCCAATAATCATATATGAAAACCAAGGAGGTTTCATGCCCAACAAGCAAATCATAGATCATGTCATTATTGTACAGGAAGCTCTTCACTCTAGTATGCTAAGGCAAGAGAAAAGCATCATAATCAAGATAGATATGGCTAATGCTTTTGACAGGGTTAGCCATCCATATCTAATGGCTATCCTCCAGAAACTTGGTTTCATAAGAGAAATAGGGAAGTCATGCAGGCATGCATTTCTACTCCTTGGATTGCCACCCTTATAAATGGAAGGCCCAGTGACTTCTTCCAAAGTACAAGAGGCCTTAGGTAAGGTTGTCCTCTCTCTCCCTTCTTATATATTATAATGGCGGAAACTTTAAGTAGGGTTTTGGAAAACCAAAGAAAGGAAAGAAGCATCGTAGGGATTAGAATAGCAAAAGGAGTTAAAACAATAAACCACTCACTTTTCGCTGACGATACATTACTGTTGGGAGGGGCTTCAACAATAACAGCAAGGAGGTTCAAAAAAGTTCTAGATGATTTCTTACAGGTATCAAATGGGCTATTAAACAATGCAAAATGTAGGATATGTG
Organism: Pinus taeda; assembly: GCA_000404065.3. Lineage (NCBI taxonomy): Eukaryota > Viridiplantae > Streptophyta > Pinopsida > Pinales > Pinaceae > Pinus > Pinus taeda. The sequence continues at coordinate 160,393 of APFE031207196.1, read as the reverse complement.
GATGGAATACCCCCCTACGAACTATGCAAAGGATGTCACAAATCTTAGACATCCCTGTATAGGAAAAATGGAAACACTTCTTCTATCTGGGACTTCCAATCTGAAAAGAAAACATGAAGATAGAAATATGGACTAAACAAATTGAAAAAATGAAAAACAAAATACAAAGCTGGGGTATGATGTGGTTGAATATGGTAGGAAGGGTAATAATAATCAAAGCACTCCTTGCAGCACTACCTATCTACCAATACGCAATAATTATGGCTCCAGCGAGTGCACACAAACAAATGGAGTTAATCTTAAGAAGTTTCTTGTGGCAGAGGGGGAGCAAGAAAACAAAAAAGTTAGCCTGGTTAGGTGGGTGCAAGTAGTTCTTCCTTATGAACAAGGAGGACTATCAATTCGGATACCTAGGCTTATGAATGCAGCACTGGGAATGAAAATAATATGGAGACCAATTACAGGAAAAGAGAGTTGGTGGAAAAAGACTCTCTTATCAAAATATGTGGATGGAACCAGGGAAAGATTGCTTAAGGGAAATATCCCAATTAGACAATGTACCCAAGTTTGGAAGCTGGTTAAAAAAACAATTCCATTAATGAGCAGATACATTTCTAAAATCCCAAGCAATGGAAAAACAATTTCAATCTGGGAGGATAGAATCATGGGAAAAGAACCACTTCAGACCCATCCAGAAATTGAAGACATACAAGAGTGGATGAAAGGTAAAGGTTTTCACAATTTACACTCAATCTCTTTATGGAACCACAGGGAGTGGCAAGACTGGAAAATCTTTGTAATTCCGGCAAACCTGGAAGGGCAATGGAACAAAATCAGACAGCTCTTAAAAGGGGAAGTGCCAATCCATCATGATGAGGAAGATGAATATCTTTGGGACCCAAGCAGTGGACACTATATAGTTAAGACTAGATACAAAATCCTTCAAGAACAACCAAATCAACAAGAGTGGGATTCTTGGAAAATAGCATGAAATCAGAGAGCTTGCCTAAGATAAAAATGTTCATCTGGACTCTTTTAAAAGGGAGAATATTGACTAGTGAAAACTTAAGGAAAAAAGGCATTCAAGTTCCAACACGATGCCTATTATTTGTGCAGACTGAAGAAAATATTCAGCATCTTTTCCAAGAATGTATCTTCGCCAAAGAATGTTGGCAGTAGCTGATAAGTCCTTTGGAAATAAGAATAAATTTCGAAAAGCCCTTGCCAGATTTTCTTCGAACCTTTGAGAAAGCCTACCCATACACAAAAAATAAAAAAGGCACAATTCAAAGGATATGGAAATGTATTCTAGTGGTTCTATGTTGAAAAGAAACAAGTGCATTTTCAAAAATCAAATTCCAAAGATATGGAAGACCCTTTCAATAACATGGGGTATAATCTCTGAAATACTCAATGTCAAAGGAAAAACTCCAACAGACAATCAAATCCTTCAACAGGAAGAGAGGGATTGGCTTAGCAAAGCCATAATAAATAATAATGGGAAAAGAGGATAGAGGAAGGCAAGCACAGGAGGTATATGGAAAATAAGAATGAGTGAAGAGGAACTAACAAACTGGAGGGAAAACTAGAATAGATATTGTCTATACTTTGATGGAGCTTCAAACCATAATCTAGGAAAGGTAGGGGCAGGAGGAATAATGCTCGATCCTGATGGGAAAGAAAATGTCACTTATGAATGGGTCTTCGGACAAATTTCGAATAACAAGGCAGAAGCATACAGTTTGTTGATGGGAATAAGAATAATTCAAAAAAGAAAAATTCAAAATACCATCATAATAGGAGATTCAACCATAATAATAGAGGCAATGGCAAGAAACAAAAAACCAAGCAATGAGCACATGAACAGAATATTTAGAAGAATCGGGAAGACCTTGGAAGGCTCTGGCGATGTAATATACAGACATGTCTTGAGGATTCACAATCAATAGGTATATTACCTTGCAAACCAAGCAGTGAAAAAAAATCAAGGGCTTGTTCATGAAAACCTGGAGGAATATCATAGCTCAGTTCCTTAATAACCAACAAAAGCCTTATGTTTAAAGTTAACCAAATCCAAATGAAAATCACAATGAGAAAAGTAATAAATAAAAAAACAATAGTTACAAATCAACAAAGGACACAACAATGCCGCAACAGCTAGGAAAACATGGGAAAGCAAAGGAAAAAGCATGAAACTCTAGGCTCTCACACAAGCAACAACAGGAATGAAGGCACAGATCCAAGTCACAATAACTACATTGCAATCTACCTCATCGAAGACAGGTTTCGAGCTGAGTTAAAGCGCAATAAGAACAGAGGGTACATTTATAAAAATTGCAGCAACAATTTCAACAAGGAAATCCCCATTTTTTGTGTTATTATAGTGATTCTTTGGTCTCCAAGATCCCTCCCGTCCTATTGCTAGCAGTGTTTCCTCTTCACAACATGCAGACTTCATCTTAAGCCCCCCACCCTTCTATTTACCCGCAGCTTATCTAGATTTCAAAAAATCTTTTATTTGCATCTATTAATACTGTAGGTCCCACACTCCAAAACCTTTTCCGTAGTGTTGCTCCCCCTTTTTCGATCAAATTAGGACCGTTGATTGGGAGCTCGATCCGACGGTCGTTGTTTAGCCCAACCATCCAAATCTACGCGAACCACCTATGTCGTCAATCTGTACACATAGGATCGGACAACTCTCACTGATTTCAGGTGGTCATCAAGCACAGAGATTACCTGCCTGAAAAGCAGTATTCTCTCTCTCCTTTGATGCTATGTGTTGCCCAATCAATGGAATCGGTGACCCCTCCCTTTTACCACTTATGGTTTTTATCCTGCCCGATATACCACCTCCATGTTTAATCTTGCCCTTCTACTCGGTTAACTTGCGAACTTGTTCGCGCGCGATGACTATCGATCTCAACCATCGATGGTTGCGACAGATCCTCTAGCCTCCTCTTTCATTAGCACCCCTAGTTTATCCCTTCTGCACAGCCTCTAATCCCAACCTCTGCGTTTTAACGTTGGCTTCCAATCTTCTTACAACCTCATCCATTGACTCATCCAACGGTCCCCGTTTATGCAAAAAGGAAAGTGGACATCAACAACAAAAGAAGAAGCATCTCAGGGAACACAAAATCAAAGATATATAGCAAAATCCAGAGCAGAAAGTAGAGACATGGGAAGAATAAGCATACAAATCACATGGTATCCAACCCATTAAAGGAGAGAACTCTTCGAATAATGAAGGAGAGGACTTGGACAATTTTGACTAGAGGAACCAATCAAATCAGGAGCATTTAGTCTTTAAGCCTTGAACATCTATCATAGAGCTCATGACTTGTGAATTTTTATTTCTAGTAGGTTAGTTCATTAGACAGTATATTAGAATCCACATAAAAACTCATGAAGTCTTGAATACAAGCCTAGGAGAAGAGACTGCTTTCCTATCTCATGGCTTAGAGGTTTTTCATGATACAGTCTTTGTAATAGGTGCTTGCTCCATCAAAGCTTTTGGTAATATATAAACTACCCGACCTTGTTAAAAAAAAGGGTGTCAATGATCTACATTATAGTTGACTCCAAATTATATTCTTTCATTATGCTACATTCAATTTTGTTGCTCTTCTATTGGTTCTTGCTTTGTTTCTAATCATAATTCTTCCAAAATAGATTGTTGCTCTTAGATAAGGGGCTGGTCACGAATACTCTAGTAATTTCCAGTAGTTTTTGTCATTGTCCTTGAAACCTATTGTTGTTGTAGCAAAATGAAATCATAAATATTCTTACGTCCTATCCAATATAAGTACAATCTCTCATCATGTGAATGAAGGTGTTGAAGTAAAGCATGTGAGAGAGTCATCAAATTATCAACTATTGATACCAATGTGAGGCTACTAACCTTTGATGACAATGAGAGACAAGGTACCTCAATACATCTAATGAGGAATGAATAAATGTGTTGAAGTCAAGTCACCTGCAAGATCCAGGGAACATGAGACATTGATGTATTCCCACTATTCACTAGTGAGGGAACCCTCCATTAAAGCATGAAAGCATAAAGGTACTACAAATAACCTCTAGCCTTTTATCATAGACATTGTGCCGAAGTTGATGGGAAAAAGGTCGTTAGAAGGAGGGCCTTAGCGAATCCCTCATCAACTAACTCGAGAATAAACAAATATTTGAAGGTTCATGATTAAAGAAATAAAGCAACAACTCATTGATCTAACCATTCTTGATCTAAAAATCACTCTTGAGTAATCTCAGTTAAAGAATTATTGAATGAAGGTATTACAGACTCATGTGCTGGCACGTGTCTATGTTATTTTAGGCAACGGATCAATCAGATTGCAAAATACACAGACACTGGAAATATGGAAAACAGCAAGAGAAACACAGTAAGCAAATACAAGAACACAACAATTAATAAGGAGTTCACCCTATCCTCTAGGGATATGTCTCTGGTCTAGCTTTCAGTGGTGGCCTTATTTTATTGTGTTAAAGCAGATAATTACAATGAGGAGCTCAATCTAAGTCTCCTGAAATAGATAATGCTTGGCAAGGTGGTTATTGGAGCCCCCAAGCTACTAGAGTGCACAAGCTCTTTTCCTATCCAAGTCTTAACCTCTCTAATATTTAATGGAAGGAGCCCAATGTGGTGCTCAATTCCTCGACAGATCGTCTTAAGGATTGCTTGAACCTCCCAAGATTTATGTCTGCTCGATGTTGCCTTATGCTGCAGGTCAGCTCAGCTCTCTGTCTTTCTGATTCTTGCTTTACTATATCTTATTTACTTTTGCTCTCTCTATTTTCATCTGGTTTTTCCCATGTGTTCGGTTCTATTCTGCTCATGGCTTAAAGCCAATTTGTCTCATGACTGCTCGCTTCCTCTTTCGCCCCCATCCGATTGCCTGCTACTGCTCACTTGGAGTTCGCTATCTCTGTGTCATCATCAATGGCTCACAGGGAGTGGCCACTTGTCCTCTTATGAACTGTGCTAGCTCTTCCTTGTCGGTTCGGTTTTTCAGTTACACTGTGGAATGAGTCATCCACCATCTTAGTGGTCAAATTGGACGTCAAAATTCTTTATGTCACTGCTTAATCCCTTGTCAAATCTAGTTCCTCTGTCAGGTGCAATCTCAGCCGTCAGATCTAGAGCCCCTAGATCCTACAACATTCGCTCATTTCGTACAGTTGACTTGCTCGAATATTAGTGCACGATGAGCGGTGGTTTTCTCTCTCCTTCATCTGCCACACATCAGGTGCTGAATGGAATCGCTCGTTTTTCTCCAAATTTGCTTATCACCCAAGGGTGCCCTAATATACCGCCAGTTTTGGAGTGCAGGACCCTCCTTTTGCCTTAGCGCTTTCCCAATCCAGGCTTCCTAAGTGCCAGTTTTTCCTCCTGCATGGTCTCCATGGTCCTCGATCAGCGCACTTTGACCGAGGTCCTCGTCGTTCCTGGCTGGCTGCAACTGCCACTATCAGAGGTCTTCTTGATCACTCTTTGTTCACAAATTCAAAATCTGTCCTGTTTTGATACAGTCATGGCATCTTGATTATTCTTCATGGACCCAATTCATATCACGACCTTCCCACTGAAAAAGCTTTCGGACCACCAAAATTTGGTTTTCAAGCATCGACTAAGTGAGGGTACAACTGTCTCACTTGTCCAACCTCTATCCACTTTACACTTCTCGGCTTTGAACCCTTGAGCCCAATTCTGAGGTACTCAACATCTCCCTTGCGTGTCGTCCTCACCTTCCTATCTAGAACTGTGTCTTCCTACAATTCATTAAGATATTCAGGTAGAAGGTCATCAATAGAAGGCCATTGACTCTGCTCTTTAGGATCCTCAATCAGTGAGGGTTCAAACAATCTCAAGCAATCTGCATTTATGACTGAGTAGATGTGCATGTAAGCTGGTAGATCAAGGTGAAAATCATTCTCACCAATCTTCTCAAATATATTGAAGGGTCCATACTGGATAGGCTTTAGCTTCTTACCTTCACCTTGCATCCTGTCCTTGCTGATATACAACCATACCTAGTCACCAACTTGGAAACTATGCTCCATCCAATGCTTGTCATGCCTTGCCTTGTATTTGGCTTGGCTCTTTTCCAGTTGTTCTTGTACTGCTTGGTGGATCTAGTACATTTTTTCAATGAACCTAGTTGCCCTGTCCACATCATTGTGTCCCTCAACTGTGGTGTCTTTACCAAAGAAAAAATCCAAAGGAGACCTTGGTGTGAAACCAAAACATGTCTCAAAAGGAGATCTCTGTGTAGAAGTCTTTTGCTCTATTTTAAGCATGTTGCGCATGACACAAATGTTCATCCCAAAGCTTAGGATGATTGCTGCAATATCCTCTGAGTAACTGGATCACTGTCTTGTTAACCACTTCTGTTTGGCCATCAGTTTGTGGATGAAAAGCTATGCTTTTCTTTAGTTTTGTGTCCATCAGTTCCAACAGACTTGGCCAAAACTTCCCCACAAATCAGGTGTCTCGATCAGATACAATGGAAGTGGGTAATCTAAAATGAACCCATACATGTTCAAAGAATAGTTTTGCAGTTTGTCCAGCTGTAATCTGTTTATTACAAGGTATCAAAATACACATTTTGTTGAACCTATCCACAACAACATATAGATAATCATGACCTTTCCTATATTTAGGCAATCCTCCAAAAAAATCCATGGAAACACTTTCCCAAGGGTGAGAAGGAACTCGTAATGGAGTGTACCAGCCTATTTTTCTATTGTTGGGCTTGCTTTTAGCACACATAGTACACCCTTTTACATATCTAGAAACTGTCTCATTCATTTTTGGCCAATAAAAAAATCTTTGTAGTTGTGCAACTATTTTACTTACCCCAAAGTGACCTGATATTAGAGAAGTGTGTGCTTCTCGAATTATCTTTACTCTTTTAGTTTGTGGAATGCATAAATTCCCACAATGGTATAAGAGTTGGTTCTTTACATGATAATCCAATTCTTCTACTCGTTTGCCTTGACTTAAAGTTGCATATACATCTTTAAAGTCTATATCTTGAGCACATTGTTCAATGTAACTCTCATGTAACACAAAATTATGCTTAAGTATAGTAGATTCATTTATAATGGGCCTAGATAACATGTCTGCAACTTTATTGTGTATGCCCTTTTTATTTCTAATGACTAAATGAAATTGTTGTAGAAAACCCATCCATCTATAGTGTCTTGATTGCTACAACTTAGTTGGGAGTGTAGATATTGAAGTGGTTGATTATCATTATGTATCACTGTCTCTTTTCCCATTAAGTAATGTTTCCACTTTTTCACACTTTGAACTAATGCATACAATTCTTTATCATATGTAGGATAGTTAACTACTGCGGGATTAAAAGTCTCATAATGATAACATATGGGTTTACCATGCTTTATCAACACTCCTCCCATGGCATAGTCATTGTCATCTATTTGGATCTCAAATGGTTTTTGAAGATCAGGCAGTGCTAGTACAGGTGATGTACTAATCTTTTCTTTCAAGGTGTCGAAGGCTTTCTACTGTTTGCCTCCCCATTGAAACACCTTGTTCAATCCTGTTAAAGCATGTAAGGGAGCTGCAATGGAGGAAAAGTTAGAAATGAACTTCCTCCAATATTGTGCTGCTCCTAAGAAGCTTCTAACTTCTGTAGCAGATTTGGGTTTAGGCTAGTTTACAATGACTGCCACCTTAGAGTGATCTATATTCAATTCACCACCCCCTACTATATGACCCAAATAATTCAGAGATGTTTTGCCAAATTCACATTTTGAGAGTTTAACATGTTTTTTTTCTATTTTCAAAACATTTAATGTCTGCTTAACATGCTTTAAGTGTTCTTCCCATGTTTTGCTAAAAATCAGAATGTCATCCAGATACACAATAACAAATCATCAAGAAAAGGTCTAAGTACATCATTCATTAATCTCATGAAAGTAGTAGGAGCATTAGTTAAGCCAAAAGGCATAACTAGCCATTCATACAATCCCTACTTTGTTTTGAAAGTAGTCTTCCATGCATCTTGTTCCGCAACTCTAACCTGATGGTATCCACTGTGAAATTCTAGATTGGAGAAATAAATAGCGTCTTTCAATTGATCTAAAAGATCATCTATGCAAGGAAGGGGATAACAATTTTTTATTTTTATCTTATTCAGTGCTCAGTAATCAATGCACATTCTCCACGAGCCATCTTTCTTTCTCACCAAAATGATTGGTGACCCACATGGTGATGTGCTAGGTCTGATGAACCCATTCTCGAGCAACTCCTGCACCTGCTTCTTGATTTCAGCATTCTCTAAAGCAAACAACCTGTACATTCCAATGTTTGGCAATGGAGCATCTTGCTACAAAATAATAACATGCACTATTTCCTTTTCGGGTGGTAGACCTTTAGGTTCTTGAAACAAGATATCATACTCTAAAACAACCTTTTCGAAATCAGCTTCATGTTTAGCATTACAACCCTCAAATACATTGGTTTTATCAAGTTTCTTTTCCTTTACAACCATCAGTAAGAATTGTTTGCATGAATTTATCATTCTTTTCATCTACCCTCAGTTTATGAGAGTATAATTATTCTTGAGCTTATGAGCTCTTAGAAATTATTCGATTCCATCTTTAACAAGTAGATACTTGTTCTGAGCTTTATAGAAAATAGCTTCTCTATCATACAAGTAAGGACTTCCTAAAACAATTCCCCATATATCCAAAGGAATTATATCTAACTCAACCTCATCTACAAATGCTGACCCAAAACAAAACTTGAGTTTGAATTGTCTAGTCACTTGTAGTTGTGCTTTATCATTCAACCATCCTAATGGGTATGGTTTCTTGTGAGATGTAGTTGCTAATCCAAACTTCTTTACAATTGCTTTGGAAATTAAATTTACTTGTGAGCCACTATCAAACAGAGTATCAATATTTTGATGTTTGGAAATAACTCGAATATGGAAAAGCTCATGCCTTTTTCTCTTATTTTCTTCATCAATAGTAGATTGTGTAGAATTACTATTAGATGCTTCAGAATTCTTACATTTTATACCTGTGGCGGCAATGGCTATTTCATCTCTTGAGTTTGACCCCAAATCTTTCTGAATAGTTGTAGCAATCTTCTTCTTCTTGCCCTCGAATTTCTTAGGTCTCAGCTCTGGATGTAGAATCCAACAATGCTCATCATCATGCCCATCCTTTTTATAGTGAGTGCATGAATCTTTGCTCTTATTTGCAGTGTTAGCCTTCCTTGCTTTCCACTTCTGCTTTCTTTTATCCTTGCTCTTGCTTGCAGTCGGTTGGGATGATCGCCCAACTTCTGGATTTCCATTCTTTCCTCTAGCTTCTAGATGAATAGCTTGTATAAATACCTCATCTATACTAGTGGAATTAAACATGAGGATGGTATGCCCCATGTAGCTATGTAGACCACCAATGTACTTTAACAAAGTCTCTAGTGAGTCTAGTGAGATTCCTAGAATCAATGCTCTCTTTCTAAATTCTTGAGTGTACCCTTGCACACTTTTCCCTTTCAACTATCAAAGAGTTTGCCAACTCATCATGGCTTGCTACATGTAGGCCAATGGATAGACCTATTTTTTGATTGCAGAAACAAATTCACTCCAAACAGAGATGGTCTTACCATCTCTTTTCATGTCAGCTTGGGTTCTGCCTTCCCACCAAACCAAGGCAGTGCCTCCAAGGCATAGGCTTGCCAGCTGAATCTTGCTCTTGTCTGAGTCGATATTCTGCACTCTATAATAAACAGCAATTTGTCTAATCCAATTGTCCAACTTTTCTGCATTTAACTCTCCATCATATATAGGTAAATCAAATTTAACATCTAGTTTGATCAAATATTCTTTCTTTTTGTGTTCATGGTTGTTAGGATGTGTGAGAAAGCTTTCCTCTTTCCCTTTTCATTTTGAGTGGTCATGGAAGTGGGACTCATATTCTCCTTTGTCTTGTTTGGAGCCTGATGAATCTTCATCTTTGTGTTTTGTAAAGTCCCTATACATTTCTTCTACCATGGACTTTATGGCTAGGAAACTGTCTATGAATTGAGGGTCTGGCCCCATTGAACCTTCCTCTAACATTTTCTTCTAAAGATAGACTCTCCCAATTTCAGGATTAGTTTCAACCAAATCTCATTCTCCTAATTTGAGCTTTGATCTAGTGAGCATTCACAGCTAAACCAACAAAAGCTTGTCTAACCTTACAGCCTAGAGCTTTGATACCACTTGATCTGAAAATCACTCTTGAGTGATCTCAATTAAAGAATTATTGAATGAAGGTATTACACAATCATGTGCTAGTATGTGTCTATGTTATTTTAGGCAACGGTTCGATCAAATTGAAAAATACACAGACACTGGAAATATGGAAAACAGTAAGAGAAGCACAGTAAGCAAATACAAGAACACAACAATTAATAAGGAGTTCACCCTATCCTCTAAGGCTACGTCTCTGGTCTAGCTTTCAGCAGTGGCCTTCTTTTATTGTGTCTTTAAAGCAGCGAATTACAATGAGGACCTCATTCTGAGTCTCCTGAAATAGATAATGTTTGGCAAGGTGGTTCCTGGATCCCCCAAGCCACTAGAGTGCACAGAATCTTTTCCTATCCAAGTCTTGACCTCTCTAGTCTTTAATGGAAGGAGCCCAATGTGGTGCTCAATTCCCCGAAAGATCCTCTCAAGGATTGCTTGAACCTGTTAAGCTTTTTGTCTGCTCAATGCTAACTTATGCTACAGGTCAGCTTGGCTCTCTATCTTTCTTCTTCTTGCTTTACTGTCTCTTCTTTACTTTCGCTCTCTCTGTCTTTGTCTGGTTTTTCCCGTGTGTTTGGTTATGTTCTGTTCATGGCTTAAAGCCAATTTGTCTTATGACTGCTCACTTCCTCTTTCACCCCCATCAGATTGCCTATTGTTGCTCGCTTGGAGTTCCCTGTCTCTGCGTCATCATCAACGACTCACAGGGAGTGGCCACTTGTGCTCTTATGAACTGCGTCAATTCTTCCTCATCGTTCCTCACTGGTTGCAACTTCCAGAGTCAGAGGTCTTCCTGATCACTCTTTGTTCACAAATTCGAAGTCTGTCCTGTTTTGATATAGTCATGGCATCTTGATTGTTCTTCATGGAACCAATTCGGATCAATTCTATAAGGTGATTTTCATAGTTAGGTTCCATGATAAATATATATATAATATAATATATATATATATATATATATAGAGAAGAGAGAGAGAGGAGAAGATAGATAAGATCTAGATATTATATTTTCCTATTATAATATCTATTATATTTTCTTTTTTTTCTAAAAAAAATAAGATTTCAATAAGAGAAAATATGGGTAGGAAGGGGAGCTCCCTACTTTAACACCTTGATCCCATTATCTTTACAAAGTTCCACTATGAATTCTACCTTGGACATTGGCTTCCGGTAGAACTTTAGCCTATGCACATTCACAAGAAAGGATGTTTAAATTTCATCAATAGCCTTAATTTGAATTAAACCATTTTCAAAAACATTCTCCACTTCTTAGGGTCTTAGCCAATGGGTTGTGAATTTCCATTTAAAGTGTTTTCTTATGTCAAATAAACTTGTCATGCCATTTCTTCTGGTGTTATTGTACTAATACCATCTATTAGATCGTGTATTGCCTAATCTTGTCGAGTTGGTTCAGTTGTAGCAATATTTTTTCTATGCTTCACTCAGATTCATCCCAAACTATAAAATAGTTCAAAAAGTGTGAATTTGGAACTCAATTGGGAGAAGGACTTGTTTCCCGTCAACTAATTCATATTGGGTACAACTTGTAGTACTCCTTCAGGTCATTTTGTAAGCCCAGAGAGCTTCATTCAACTAGTTCTCCTAATCCTTATGGTGAATCTACACAATCTTGGTGAGGATGTATTCCAGTACTTTGTTGGTGGACTCAACTTTTTGTTTTCTTATGGATGGTATGGGGTGGAATTCATGTGTCTAATTTGATACTTCTTTGTAATAGAGTTGATGATTTTGGATGTGAACTGTGTGCCTTATTCCATGATGATCTCCTGAGGCATGCTAAATCTTATGAAGATTTCATAAATAAAATCAACAACTGCATATTCATTGGCTCAAATGAGCGCCTTAGTGTCAACCCATTTTGTGACATAATTAGTGCACACCAATATATATTTCTTCTTCCATGACATTGGCATGATTGGGCCAAGGAAATCTATGGCCCGTTTCTTGAATGGTTCATTTAACACTTGAAGATGTAATGGAATTTCATTTTCTTGAACCAATCGCCCCATCCTCTAAAAGATATCACATTTTTGAACATACTTAGCATCTTTGAATACGTTGGACCAATAGTAACTAAATTGCAGTACCTTATATACAATTTGTTTATTAGAAAAATGACCTCGACAAGGATCATTTTAGAAGTCCTTTAGGATTTATAGTATCTCATCCTCCTGAACACATATGCCAACGATAAGGTCCATACCTATATAAAAACATGTTTCCATTGATCTAGGAACATGAAGCACTTTTTTTTATGATCTTACATTTCTCACATGTAGGCAACTACTAAGAATTTTTCCTGTAGAGAAATAATTTTCAATGTCTACAAACCAAGGCAGGTGAGTAGAAACTACAAATAACTATTCATCAGGAAAATATGCATATTTAGGAATATCATTATTTTGATTTTGCAGCCTAGAAAATAAATCAACAATTAGATTACCTTTACCAAGTCGATCCATAATTGTAACATCGAGTTCCTGCAATAAAAAATTCCATCTCATAATTTGGCCATTAGCTACTAGTTTATTCATGAGGTATCAAATAAATACATGGTCAGTGTGGAAAAATACCTCATAACCTGTAGTATAATGCTTGAACATGTTTGTAGAATGCACCATCCTTAAGAATTATTTTTCTACCACAATATATTTCAACTTAGTGGAGGTTTGGTTTTTGCTAGTATAATAAATGTCAGAATAACTTAGGTCATCTTTTTATCCAAGGACAACCCCCAAATTTGTTTCTGAGGCATCCATGGAAATATGAAAGGGAAGGGATCAATTGGATACCCCTAAGATGGGTGCAACTGAATGTTTTTCCTCCAAGGTCTCAAAGGCACACTAAGATTGATCATCCCACAAAAAATAAAATCTTTGGACAATAATTTAGTTATGGTGTGCCTATTTTTGTAAAAAATTTAATGAAGCTTCTATAGTATCCAACAAAACCAAGGAAACTTCTTACCTCCTTCTACATTGTAGAATCAGTAGCTGAGATAAGACTTTGATCTTGGCTAGGTCTACCTTAATTCCTGCCAAAAAAACCAAATGACCAAGTACCACTCCCTTCATTACCATCATGTCACATTTTATGATACTCAGGGCAAGGTGTGCTTCTTGAAATCTAATCCATAGTTTCTTAATTTTTTTCAAATCTTCCTCGAATGAATCCGCATAGACAATAAAATTATTAAGTACACCTCCACATAATCATGAATCAAGTTTGAGAAGATCTCTAGCACCACCCTTTGAAGGGTGGTAGTGGAATTACCTAACTTAATAGGCAACACCTAGTAGGTGAAAATTCCCAAAGGAAAAGTAAATGTTGTTTTCTCTTGGTCCTCTAGAGCTATCTAGCTCAGGTTATACCCAGTGTACCATCTAAAAACAATAAATATTTCCTTCACGCTAAGGTGTCCATGACCTGGTCTATAAAAGGGAGAGGGAAACAATCCTTTGTGGTAGCTTTGTTCAATTCATGGAAGTCTACACACACATGCCAATTTCCTAAAGATTTGGGAACTACAATTAAGGGGGAAACCCATTTACTATTATATATCGGTTAAATGAAATTAGCATCAAGAATATTTTGTAACTCTTCCTTTACCACTTCCTTAAGTGTTGGATTCATGCACCTATGAGGCTGCCAGACAGGGCGAGTATCGATATGTGTATAAATATGGTGTGAACAGACTGCCAGATCGATCCCATTCATGTCTCGGTAGTCCCATGCAATAGCTTTTATCCATTCTTGTAAAACATGGATCAATTATTTCTATTGATCATCAGTAACTTCATTACTAATATTCAAAAATTTACTAGGACTTACTTCAGTAGGAATGTAGTATAGTTCCATTTCCTGAGAAGTTGTAATAGTGTTATAAAATGAAGACGAAATTGTTAGATCATCTAATTCATGTATGTAATTTCTTAAAACTTTTTCCAATGGATCATCCTCAGAAACATAAGAATCAAAATTGCACAAAAAATAGTTAAGTTGGTTTTGTAGGTTTTAACCCCATACAGAAATTACCTGCATACGATTTCTAAATCACATGAAAAATAAAAATGCGAGAGAATAACACATAAAACACATATACACAGAGATTTCCCACTGGATCTCAAAACCGAGACTACCAGCTTGATTTTTCATTATGTTCCTTTCAATGTTAAATACATATTTATACATGCCGAAGCATCCAAAACCATGGACCGAAAACCATCGTGTCCAAAAAACATGTGCGAAAATCATGCACAAAACCATAGGTGGGTCCGCCCAACCTAACATA
>APFE031207196.1:112900-139226 GCA_000404065.3 Pinus taeda | reverse complement strand
CCAAAACCAAAATTTTCTAGGGCGCTGCCCCGGACCCCATAAAGTGGGGTTACGAGTACCCCTCAAACCCCCTGTTAACTATGTGGAAATAATATAACACAAACCAACAGGTTTTCTTTAAAACATTCCTAGAAATGCCTTACCTGATTTACCATGCACATTGGTTCAACCATTTCTTCATCGCTCACCAATTCAATGAGCTAAGGAACCTCCTCTAATTCTATCAGGGATTTTTCCGGATGATACAACATGATCTTATTTACAACTCCTTCATGAGAAATAAACATATTATCATATATGAATCCTATGAATGCATCTATGGTAGCAAGCCACGACATCCCTAAAATTACAAAATGTTCCCTAATGATAGATTTAATCTACAAAACCATGAAATCTATTAGATTCTCCCACCAATCTAGGAAGAAATTTATATCATCTAGAACTCATTTTCATTTGACTCTACATATATTTGCTAATTCAAGTACATTCAAGGTAGGACAAATATCATTCAACTCATGTTGTTTCATAGTTTGCATAGTCATAATATTAATGATTGCTCCAAGGTTGATCAAAGTATATGAAATTCAAAATTCGTTGATATGCGTAGAAATAATAGGATTTCTAAGATTAGTATACTTATTAGCTAAACAACTTCTAGTAATTAAATAATCATGTTCCCCAACAAGATGAATAGTAGGAATTTCTTTCCACTTTCTCCCTGGTTTTTTGTAAGCAAAGGTCCCTTACTATTTTTGCGTCTCTGATATCCTACAATAATGGGATCCTAATGCAAATATTCCTAAGTTCATTAACCATGTCATACTCAAGGGGGCTTACTGGTTTTGTTGCATTCAACCTTTTTGGATAAGGTGGATTTGCTAGTATTGAAGGCTATTCTAGAAGTCTATCATCTTATGGAGGTGTCGTATGGAACTGGTTTCAGTTACAAGAGTAGGGACTTCTTCCTCTCTTTCTTCTTCTACAATGATGTGGTTAGAATTTTGAATCACCTGCCCTAACCTTAAATGGATTTTCTGCACTTCTACAAGAGTAATAGTGTACATTGGGAAGAATTAGGACTCAACTTGCAACACAATATAAGATGATATATTATTTGGGTTAGTGACTGGTTGAATAGGTAGTTGATTCAACCTAGGAGGTTAGGTGGAGGAAATTGCAGTTGTGTATTCAAAGGTTGTTATTCGGTGTCTATTGATGCCTGATAATTTTGTGGAAATTATTGTGGTTGTGTCGGGTACTGATGTTGTGCTGAATAATCATATGGGGGTGTAGTCTCATAGTGAGATATTTGCCAACTTTTCTACCAAGGTTGGTTCCAGGTGGTTATTGGGGACGCATCTACCATGGTGCTACAGAATTCAAAGGAGGAACTATTGAGGCTACCATGAAATTTTATTTCCTAATGAATACAATTTTCCCTCTAACTATTCTTCTCCCTAGTACGTTGTTTTAGTACCTAACAAAGAGGGAAATTACTAGTATAATGTTCTTCCATGCAAATAGAAAAAATGACAACTTTGTAAAGTGGGCAATTTTTCCTAGCGTGCTTCTTTCGACATCTCGGGAAAAAAAGGTAAGGGTGACACATTCTTCTTCCTGTTTATTTTTAAAACTTAGTGTAATGTCAGTTTTAAATTTTTCCAAGTCATTTCCCAATTCTGATATAATCACACCATTAGAGGTTGTTTATGATTTTTAGAGAAATCCTCTAAAGAATTCTTCCAAGTTTGTCCTTCCCCACATGACAAACTAGAAAATATAGAACTATCCTTGATCCAATTAAATTCAACACGTTCATTTAGTCTTCAAAAACACCTTTCAAAAAGAGAATTTTTGAAGTCTCGAGATCTAATTTGTAGTTCCTTACATGTTGAATATTTTATAAAAATGTTTCCAAGTAATCTTGTAAACTATCATCCTCTTTGTACCATTCTAAATATTTATTATTTTAGTTCCCTGGCCTTAGAATAATTTTGATATTTCTTAAGAAATTATTTTCTCATACCCTCCTAGGTTGTAATACTATTTTTAGGCAATCCCATAAACGATCCGAGGGAAAATTCTTTCATAATAGTAGGAAATAATTTTAATTTCTGCACATCATTTTAATAATCCATGCTATGACAAAAAATATTGAATTCAAATAAAAGGGTGACAAGGTACTCGCATACTAGTCCTTAAAATCTAGGAACTACCGAAGGAGAAATATTATACATGTGAACATTAGTAGTAGGATCAACAATTGGAGAGACGAAGGTTACCTTGTCCTCGTCCTTTACCTCATTTCCTCCCATGTTTTTTTCTCCTTCCCCTTCAACCATATTGTTACCTCTAAGAAAGTTAAATTGAGTCTTCGTTAGTGGAAGCTTGATAGTGAGATTGTTTTGAAACACTAACCTTGCCTCACTTTTGAATGATATTTCAACTCTAGGACCAACTAAAGTTGCATTCACTATTAATCATGATCCCATTTATAGGTTTCTAACCCAAAATCGATGGATTCTCCAACGTTCTACCTCATTTCCTCTTATATGAATTTCTACTTATCAACATGTTAGTACTAGGGTTTTTCTTTGTTTATGTTTCACTATTTGGAGTGTTAAAATTTCATTTACCCATACCCTTTCCACCCAAGGAAAATTTTAAATATGGAAAATTATCTTGAAGTTTAAAAACATTGGCAAATATCATTAGTCTCTAATATACAGACTATAAATTGTTTATTGATATATTTGTAAAATATTCAAATTTATAATGATTTTATTTGTATTGTCTATATAACGTTGGAGATTTTTAAGGTAAAATAATTTTATATTCTAAATTTTGGGTGAATCATTTTTAGAAAAAATGGAAATTGAGAAATATTTTTCATGGAAAAATCATGAAAAATTATCCCACCTACAAATATTAGCCCCTAAAATTTTCCATGTTTCCACATCTTCCTTGGCTCATATACTACCTGCATCATATAAATCCATTGAGGCAGGAAACCCACTAAAGTGGACGTGTATGTTTATATCTCGTCTTATCACTCCTGCCACTCTGTGTTTTAGGATGCCCATTTATTGTAGGCAAGGGAATCTAACCACAGATCAAACCAATCAAGACCTAGTTCCTTGGAACCTCCCCAACAATAGTGCCAAAAATTATGGGCAATTTAATTGCTTAAATTGTTGTATGTTAAATTATCAACCAAGGCTTGTAAGTTGATGAGGTGCTCACAAAGTATATGCAAAATTTGACATGACTAGTTTTTAATCAATTAAAACTACAACGTTATATTTATCACATAAATGAAAATTAAATATAAATTTTAAAATCTTGTTTAACTCATAAATATTATAGGCATGTCCAGTACACATCTAGTAGGTTTAGTAGTTTCTTACATCTCAACAAACAAATACATCAAACCAGATTATGGATGAAACATAGAACAAGCCAAACTCTTGAGAGTTACTAGTTCAAGTCGTAGGGTTTCTTAAAACTCTTGGTGGATCCATGGGTTGTAAACTCTCGACACATGGCCCTCACTCCACACAAACAAAATAACTTAACTTGTAGAAAAGGAAATGTATAACTTTAGGAAAGAAATTAAATTTATAGAATTATAACAAAAAGGAAATACAACAACTACTACCAACTTATGGAACTAAAAATAAACCAAAGTAATGCCTTTACCAAACATCTACAAAACAACAAGTGTGTCTTGAATCATGGGGCCTTATCTGATTTGGAGCGCTCCAGACAAAAAGAAGCATTACATTAGAATAAAAATATTAACAACGATTTGGTATTAAGTCATTAGAATATTCAAAGTTCAAAACAAGTTTTACAATTTTGGTTGCAACAATAATTCAATATATCATAGTAGCAAAGCTAATAGGTTTCTTAGGCAAAGAAACCTAAAATAGATATTTATATATTATCCCAATCATTACATCTATGTGTCCAATTACTACAAAAATTGTACAAAGTACACAAGTGTCCAACCAACATTATACATTTTGAAAAATATCTTCATGAATAAGAAGATCATTTGTTACAGTGAAACAAAATATATCCTAAGTAGAAAAGTGCCCTAGTTGGATTGGTCATAGGCATGAATACCAATGCTAGATTTTGGTTGTCTATTCATTTAGTCTTCTAGTAACTACTTCTGATGGCCACTTCTAGTAACTTAGCTTGGCATACATGGCCAATGCATTCCAGTAACCAAAAATTGTTCTTCTTGTAACATGTGTGAAATGTGGAATGCCCAAAGTGATTAGGTAGAGAAAGCACACTAAAATACATACCAAATCAATGAGGAAGTGCATGAAATGATGAATAATCATCTTGGTAACTTGTGACTACTATATGTATGATATTGATATGAAAAATAATAAAGTATAGGGAAATGAAAAGTAAAACATAAGAGAATGGCTCAAAAAGGGTGTTTGAGAGGTACTCTAGACAGGTCAAAGTTGAGACTCATCAAAGAGTTCAACAACAACCATGGTACATCCTGGACTAGAGATATACCATGCTCTGGAATCGAGTAATAGAGCAAGTCAAGGTGCAATGGAAGCACTTTGGACTAGATGAAGCAACCTAGGAATAAGAAAATCAAATGAGGTACTATACCTCATTTTGTTTAATTTGTAAGTAGACACAAAGATTTGTGACTATAAAGCTTATTTTTTCCCTATTTGTAGAACATTGAAGTTGTTGATCCTTTAAGGGGTTGGGGTTTGTAACATCCCCTAGTTTAGCCCTTGCTTTTCGTAATGTCAAAGGTAACCAAAACACTAGCATGGTAAAACCATGACTCGATAAACCCCCTTATAAAATAATTGCTAATTATTGTTTAAAATTAATTAAAAACAACTGAAGAAATTATCTCTAAGTTGTACCAAGATACATAGGAGAAATTCTACTTATATGCATAATAGAAGTGAATTTACTCTTCGATGATTTGAGGGAGTTCTTTGACTATGTTTGAAATTACTTAATTCTTGTCTAAGCATATATTTCTAGTTTGAAGAGAAAATATTGAATTCAAACACTAAGTGTTTTCCTTTAACTGATGAAACACTTAGTGCTTGTAGTTTCCTAATGAACTACTTAGTGCTTTTCTATTGGATGATGAACCACTAAGTGCTTTCTGACTAGTTAATGAAATTATTGGGTGATTTCGTGTATGAATAAGGCAAGGTTACGAACATGTAGGCAAGTCAGAAGGGAAGTCTAGTAGAGAGGTGGTATAGAGGGTTGTGTCCATGGTCTCTAGATTCACCCTTCAGTGCATATGAAAGGTTATCACTTTCCCTATTCCTTCCTAGGTTCTTTCTTTCTTGAATTGTACAAAACGAATAGGTCTTGGTGGGATCAACTAACCCTTACCCTTGACTTTATTACTCCCTTACCAAACTTAGTGGATGGAGTGCTACATGCCTAGCTAAAGAACCACTTATCTCTTTCTTGTTGGCTAATGCATCACTAAGTGCTTTCCAGTCGACTTTTAAACAACCTACTCAATTAATCAAATCCTCTAGATTTGAACAACATACTATGCTAGAATTTGGTTGAAATTTTGTGTATTGAAACTCAGAGAGTAAGTTGGCACTGTGGTTCTTACTAGTCAAGTGTACTTGATGAACCACCTAGATATTGGACTCCATAGCCAATGTGTTTGACCAATCCATTGGTGTGAATTTACATGTGAAAGCATCTCCTCATACTTTGGATCAAGCTCAATGGTGGTCAACTATAAGAATGATTAGAGTGTAGATGGCCTATGGAAGGGTGGAGAGTGGAAGTCCCTCATTTAGTTTTCATCCAACTAAATTCATTTAGATAAGTATAAAGTGGTTCCTATTTGAATTTTAGGTTGTGATAGCCTTGTGCTAGTATTTAATGTTACAATGATCATGCATATTCATGTGTAGTTGTTTGAAAATTGTTACCAGACTTATTGTTGGCTATCTTGAACCTTATGGTTTCAATGACTAATAACACATTGGACATTACCTTGTTTATGATTTATCAATTAATTGTATGCTTGGAGTTGAGTGCCTACATGGCTGCAAACACAAGCTCATAACTAATGAGAAGTGTTGTAAGTTATAATTGTCTACAATTTCCTTGTCATTGTTAGTAGGAAGATAAGTTCAAATTATTCATTCAAAATATACCAGATTAAGAGACTGCATGAAAAAATCCTTAAGAATTGAGTTACAAGTTTGTTTCAAATTTTGGAGCCCATTTTTCAAGCCTTGGACATCTCCTTCATAATTATGGGCATGTCACTGCTTCCTCCACATGGCACTAAATTTTTAAAACTAACATTTCCAATGTTGAGGCTAAACTGGAAATTATTGGGAGAATTTTCATCTATCAACACCATTAATCAACGAGACCTCCCATATATTTTTGGCGCTTACAACCTATTGCGATTTCACAATTGGGTGGCATTAGTAGAGTGGTGGCAACAATTGGCATAAAAAAATTTGTCTACCAGGGTTTCCAACTAAAAGGACCTCTTGTCACTCATCATTAGTTCTAGACTATTGTACTTTCATAATCAGGTAGTGGTGGAAATTAGAATAAAATTTGACATCTATTGGGGCCTTCAACTAATGGGACAACTAACCAATTATTAAATCTATCCTCTATGGCCTCATTATCAAGTGGTCATCTTGGACGGTGTGATTGGGACATGGCTACATCAATAGCCTAGGTTCACTTTGAGGTCCCACTGGTATACCATGGGTTAATGAAGTGGTGGGGGGGGGGAATCTAATATGGGAACTGTCAATGTGGGGCCCTCATTAGAGAAGTTCTACCTTGAGGAAGTGCGATCATGGTGTGGGTTTGATCTACATCCCTCGTTCACCCTAAGGGCATCCTTGTCCACTATGATTTAACAAGGACAAAGATTCAAAATAGGAACCCACCCATGATGAAAACGACTCTCATCTTTTGTGGAACTTGAAAGTGGAACCGTTTGTAGGGGTGTGTACATTGTGGGTGGATTGAACCTCATCTAAGAGTTTCCCTTTCCAATATTGGATTAGTTTATCTAACATCCAGTGGCAGCGAGGGCCACCGCCTTTGTGTGTAAGCCACATCCCCTTTGTGATATACTTTCTTTACTTAACGTGGCCCACATCTCAGATCCAAGCATCTAGGGTGTGGTGGGGTATTAAATTATATAATATTCCAAATGTGTTTGTAGATATATTAGCTCCTTGAGAATTGGTTGCATCTGAAGGTCCATATGTGGAAAAAACAAGATCCACAAGTGTAAGGTTGAATGTGTCCAGAACCAAATATAATATGAGATGTCTTCAAAAAATGAAGGGGTGGGGTTGGTAGGGCCCATACACCAAATTTGATGTGGAAAGGGTGATTGGGACCTGGTAGTGGCCACATGAATTCCACTTAGGGAGTCCTAGTAATGATATGGACCTATGTTACATTGACATGGCGCTCCCTCGTGGGCCAAGTATGAGCCATGCGGAAGCCACATTGTAGATTCATGATGAGGTGGCTCTCTTATAATAGGTCAACACTTGAAATTAGTGTGACTTTCAATTTGGGATTGAGATTGAGATATATTTTATATCTTTGGAAAGCTCTTGACATGATTTGCAATATGGTGGTATTATAATTTAATTCCACAAAATTTGAAAAAGTAACCCCATATTCAAAATGATCCTTAGAGGCTAGGTTAAATAAATAATGGGTGGGAGAAAGTGTTACATTAGGATTCTACCATGGTGGTGGAGCATAAATGCACTAAAGCTACCCACTTTATTCCATTTTAAACACAACACAAGGTAGCTAATATTGTTGAGATATATGTGAAGGAAAATGCTAGGTAGGTTATATAGAGCACTTAAGAATATAATTTCAAACATGGATCCCAAGTTTACATCAAAAATTTGGAAAGGATTGTTCAAGGGATTTGGGACCAATTTTAATTTCAATACATGCTATCACCCAAAACGGGATGGGAAAATAGAGAGGTTTGATTATGTTCGAAACTAATTAAAGGAGCAATGAAATACACAAAATATTGTGGAAACACAAATAAAAAAATGCGTAAAAAATGAGAGACACAAATATCATGGTTCACCCAATTTGGGCTACATCCACCGAGAAACAACCAGTCCTTCATTTTATATTATCTAGCAAAATGAAGAGATACAACCTACAACAGACCCATTGTAATTGCCTCTTAGCTCTCACACAACCTCCTCTTTCTCTTGTTTAGAATAATAATAACCATCCATAAGAAAATTTCCTCATAGAAACAGAGGGGTTTCCTTCTAGGGAAAAAAAGCCATAAATTAAACATAACTTCTATCATCAAATCATTCGCCTAATGAACATCGCAGATTGACTACGAAATTACAATATTTTACAAGGTGATTTTTCATCTATTTCTAGCTTTGGGGGCACTGCCCCCAAACCCCGCGGGGTAGGGGGGCTCCAAACATTGCACCCCCCCCCCCCCCCCCCCCACCAAATCCCTAGGAAAATACAGTGTCGAAACCCCACCATTCGGGTTGTGATCCAAACACGGCTAGAACAAGACCTTTGAATCAAGAAGATAATCAGGCTCTACACCCAACATATTAGGTGATTGAAGATATGCTAAGGATGCATATGATGAATAATCCATCAAAATAGGAAGAGTACCTACACTTGGTAGATCTTGCATATAGTAATAGGTATTGGGCATCTCTAAATATCATCAAGTTTTAGGCTCAATATGGAAGTAAGTGCAATACGCCTGTAAAATCCAATAACTCAAAATATATGGGCATTATTATGCCAAATTTTCCTATGGCAATGGAAGATCTAGTGATGAAAATTAAATACCACTTGAAGGCCACACAATATAAGTAGAAGTTCTATGTTGAAAGTGGAAAGATAAATAGGGAATTTAGAGTTTTTGATAATGTATTCTTGAAATTAAAATTTAGGAATTCATTGAAATTGGGAAGAAATTAGGAAATTTTCTTAAATTTGGTAGTTAAATTTTGTGGCCCATTTGAGATCATAGAAATAATTATCCCAATTGCATATACGCTTGCATAGCCAATAGTTGTGGATATCCATAATTATTTTCGTATTTCCTTACTTAAAATTTGTGTTCCTAATTCGAACCATGTAATTTACTAGATTATGATTCAGGTGGACCATGAGGGATACTTCTAGATCCAATCATTGTGCATATTGGATAGGAATATCAAGATGCTTTAGAATTTATCCATAAATTTTGTAAATTGTGGTGTACCTACTATGGTCCTATGGATGCTACATGGAAGCATGAAGATGCCATGAGGGAGGAGTACCATCATGTTTTTGAGAAGCTTGTTTTGTATATATGTAGCTAATGTGCTAAGAACAATGTGTAAATAAGGAGGTTGGGAATGTACCCTAGGACGACCCTTGTGTATATTTGTACATATATGATTAGGCTGGTGATCCAAGATTTTGTCATCCTCACATGCCTATATATGCATATATATGTGTGTTGGACTTACATGCCTATGTATATTATGTTTTGAGGCTAGAGTACCGATTTCATTTAAGTCAATGAGTTATGTACTAAAACTTCCAATGAGCCTAGCTATGTAATATGTAGTCAAACTTATATTAATAAAATCACACCACTATTGTATATTTAGTTAGACAAGAGAGACGGGGGTCTATGTCTCCTCAAAAGGGAAATGAGGCTAAGGTCCAAGTGACGGGGGATTAAATTGAGAAGATAAGAAGAATATTAAATGAATTCTTGAAGTCATTATGCACATTCCTTTTATCCTTAGTTCCTAAGGAGGGACGAATACATATCCAATTTTTGGAAGAGGGCTTCTTGAGGGAACCACTTGTCAAAAAGGGAGCATGCATATATAAAGTGAGGATTTAGTGTAATTCACAACAGAGGCTTCTCATTCAATTCTACCAATGTTCCTATTGTACCTACTTGGAGATGGATGGTGACCCTGTGCAACTAATTCACCTTTCAGATCATAGGTTGATTTATGTGTTGGGAAAGGTTTCCCGAGTGTGGGGCCTAATGCATATTTGGAGAATCCTAAGGATAGTTGGAACCCCTAGATCCAAAAGGATCTAAGACTCTTTATATATGTTGTACTAGAGCCCTCGAAGGGTAGTGGCACAACTTGAGGGATTGTAGGTGCAATCAATGGGGTGCACTACCTTGGGTTGTACAAGATGATGGGGGATGAGAGACTCTAGGTTGGAGGTTTTTGGAGTTTGGTACCTTGGATAGACCTTGTTTTGTGTTGACTATGGAATAATTAATAATGTAAGAGAAATAATAATAATAATAATAATAATAATAACATGCACACACAATCAAACATGATTTATCATGGAAAACCCAAACTAAGAAAAAACAGTGAATAGATCTATTATTCCCTTGATCAAACCCGACCAAGTTAGCCAAGTGAATCTTCACCACCCACCTCTAGGCACATTATAATGGAAGATCCCTATCCTTGTAGCTGATCCATTACATGTAATCCATGGGATACCAAAACCATGGGACCCAAAACCACCACTTTTGGCCTAACTCTTTGAATCTTTCACCAAGTCATGCTTAACCGAGCATTCCCCCATTTAAAATTTACTTGGGTTTTCCCTTGACCCAATCCAACCAAATTGGTCATGTATTGTTGTACCGCTCACCTATAGTCACTGACACACTTAAATTCTATAACTAGGATATATGGGAATCATGTATGTTGTCCCTATTACCTAAGTCTATGCCCAAACTTTACTAGTAATTTTACCAAGGTTAAGCATGCCTAACTAGGTATTATAGTTGTATGCCCATTTACATGAAAAAAATTTAAACTTCATTAAAACATTCTTGTTTCTTTTCTAATTGTTTCTATCCCAACATTTATCTCACCATCCTAATACAAAATAGCTTCTTTTGAAGGAACAACTTATTTACTAGGGACTTTAACTAATAAAACTTCTCTAACTTTTCCCATAGCTTCCTTTTAGTATCTTCTCTAGATATTTTCAATAATTACTGAGTTTGAGAGAAAACGTATAATAGTATTCCTCACATTTCTTTCTATCTTATCATTTTTTTTGACATAGCAATAGGTTTCATACTTGAGTCTAGAAGCACCCACTATCCCTTATCTATTAGAATATCCTCCATCTTGAGCTTACACAACTCAAAAAAATATTCCACTTAAATTCTCCATCTCCACTCTAGAACTTTTTCCATGCTTCTAATACAAGGATCATTACTACAAATCTCCCACTAAGTAGTTTTATCACAATTAAATCGTATGCCCAAAACAAGTCAAACCCTTAGCAGAAAAGGCATCCCCCTAAAACCAAAATTAAAATCGTATTCTCATACCAAATGAAATAATTAAGAATGTGATAGAAATAATAATAAGATTAACATCACAGCATGGAAGCATAAATCATACATGATTTATCCTAGAAAAACCAAACTAAAGAAAAACTAAAAACTAAATATATTATTCCCTTGATTAAACCTATCCAAGTTGGCTATGTGAATCTTAACCACTCGCCTCTAAGAACACTACAATGGAGTAACACTAAGTATTTTAAATTATTCATTACATGTGTCCTTTGCTATGGAGTCATAAATTATGGTAAGGCAATTTGATGACCAAAAGTTTAGCCTTTGGAAACTTAAGAGGGAGATGTTATTATTGGAAAGGGAGGTGCTTGACATTGTGAATGGGTAAGAGTTAAGGCAAATTGTTACACATGTGAATGAACTCAAGAAATTGGAGATAAATGAGGTAAGGAAATTGAATTTAATAAGAATACATCTTGGCGAGGATTGAAATATGAGTAATTTAAAGCATAATAAAATGGACGGTATCAACCTTGCTTCAAGGACATCACCTCTTGAAGAAGGGAATAATGGTAATGAAATCATAACTATGCACATTAAGACAAGGCCATTAGATATGAACTGATATATAATCATATTATATGCTCAAATAGTTGAGGTAATCTAAAGAACTGGAGAACACAATAGCTATTAATGCAATATGTAAAGAAATTGTAAGTGGTTAGATAGAGAGAACAATAGTACAATTCATTGAAGATACACATCAAATGAAGTCAAAACTATAAGGAAACATAATTTAAGATAGTATGAAACTAAGTTGGAAGGGTGTTAAATATATTATTAGAATGAGATAATGTAATATTAAGTATAAAGAGACAACAATTTTAAGAAAGGAAGGAAAGTTTCTAAGTTGATTCCCAATATTAGCAATGTATACTTGATAAAGTTACCCTATATAATAAAGTCAAAGAAGGAATTTGTAAATTTTATAATGAAGAGAACACATGTTATCCCTTAGAACTATCACCAATGTAGAATGAGGAGATGAATAGAAAGTGTAATTGATAAACACTAAAAATGAGGGGGTAGAAGTTTCACAAATGAGTGTAAGTAATCAACAAGAGGCACTATCCTATCCTAGAGAAGAATGGAAGATTTTTGTTTTAGGGAATAATCATGAGGTGTCATTTGGTGGAAAATGGACATGGAGTTACATAAGTATTTCATAAAATAACACTATAAGGATCACTATGGAGTATAAATTAGGTTGACACCTATTAATAAGAAAATATTTCTAATCAATGGATGAAGTTAACTAATCATGATATTGATAAAATCATTTCAAGTAATTGTAAAAATTTTGGTGATGTTGGATTAAAGAGGTAATTAACCCATGATTTACTATAGTATGGATATGAATAGGAACAACATTGTTAGTTGGGAAGTAGTAACAACATTCTCAATTTTCAACAATTTTGTGCACATAAGAGAGGAGAGAAACCACATTCACTAGGGGTAAGAATTCAAAGCCAATATGGTATTAAGTACTCTAACTTCAAAAAGGTGAGGAAGTTTTCATCTTTGAAGTTAGTAGATATGGAATTTAAGAAGTTGAAACAACTATAGAAATAATTTTTGATTCTCTATTATGAGAAAGTGAAGGGGTGACAAGATTCCTTAGTGATATTGATGAATGGATTAGATAGCATGAATGATGACAAATAATGACTAGTGAATGTCATAGTAATGATCCATATAATTATAACATGTCAAGATATGAAATTGTGAACCCTCAACTAGCTAGAATAAATTGAAGAAAATGGTTTAAATGATCAAGGATAACAACTATCTACTCTTGGAAAATATAATAGACTATGTAAACTAATGAGAAAACACCTAGCTTGACGTGTAAGAATGGATTTTATTGGGAATTTATAATGAAACCACGATAATAATTATGAACTATTGACAAGAAAAGTAAGACTTTACTAATAAAGGGTGTATTTGATCGGTATGCACTCATTGTTTCATGAGTGCATTAATGATATTTTGAGACTTGATAAGGAGTAACGTATCAATTTTATGATATTGGTGTTGAAACAAGTTATTGCGAAAACAGATTATCCATATGAAACACTTGGTTGGATCATAATGATAGTAGTGGTTTCATACTTAAAATTGTTAACTAAAGATGAAGTTAAAGAGCCATAACGGAAGGGGAAGAATCCCTAGTCTGACTTGAAGAATATTGCATCTTCAATAAAAGAGATCAGGTGGTACTGAGTTGGGAACATAACAAGGAAAAAAAATAGTTTTGAAAGTGAACAATGATTAGTTCACGGGATTAATTATCCATTTGTGCACGTGGATTAATCAAGACAATGATTAAACAATGATCACCTTTTGTATGCCATTCAATATAATGGTACTAGAATGGATAAGCAAAATATGTATAGTGATCATGGGATTTTAAATTTGATATGATTTTAAGAATGAGTGTGCGGCTAATAATATCTTAATGATGAATTTTACTAATTTTTCTTCGGGAAAGAATAATACATGACTATAGATTAAGGTTAAATATGACGTAGGTCATTTGAATTTAATGATGTGCTTAAATGACCGTACCTACTATGTAAATTCTCTACTTCCTAGTGAAAGAGTTCAAATGACTATTGAAAAGTCGTTGGTATCTTAATCAAAGCATAACACTCATAGCATTGAGGATCCAAATAGGCATAACTTAACCAAAATTGATCCTAGAGGGATGTTTAATGATATAGTCTCATTACAATGAAATAGATGGTATTCATTGTTTGTGCATATTAATGAATTTGACTTTGTCTCATGAACTATGATAAGAATGGTTATGATTTTTTTTCTCTCTATGGCACATGTTGAGATGATTTTAGTATTGATATGATGTTATATTAACCTTTGGTTGTATTTATGTCAAGTACCACTAGCACAACCAGTTGAGGATGGGCCTCGTTAGCAAGGAGACATAGGATTAAACCTTGTGAGGGGTGGTTGTGCCCTGTGCTAGGGGGCGGAGACATGCTAAAAAATCCAATCAGCTAAGGGCTACTATGGCCTAAGATGAGTGCAATCCTTTGGTGACTTTGATGGCTTAGATGCCACTGGATCGCGGCTCCTCAAGCCATCGGTCTATTGGCATTATGATGCATGTGTTGTACTTGATGGCAACCCACTCATAGAAGAACATCTCACTTAGATATAACTAGATGAATCTTCAGAAGAGATATCAGATGTGATTGAATGCATGGGATGCAGGATAGCTCAAAGGAATCAAATGTTAGTTCTAAGTGTGACAAAGTTAGCTTTGCCATCAAGTCCAAAGGGGGAGATTGTTGGAATTATGAGACAAGTGTTGTCCTTGATGGCAAATCACACAGATGACAAATCATAGTGCAGGAGGTCAGCAGCAACGAACTGATGATCAGTCTATAAGAATGAAGAGAAAAATATATATATGCAGTTTCATTGTGATCGAGCCGCGTATACACGCAGGTTAGACATAACGAAGGCGCGTATATGTGGAGAACTTGCTTTTGGACCATGGTAGTTAGTCCTAGGGATTTGAACTTATGGTTTTGGACCATGGCGTCTCGTCAGATGTGTTGAACCCTAGTATTGGGTCCATGGTATTTGTTTATTATGGTTTTGGACCACGGTATTGAGCAACGCCTAAGACTATATAAGGAGAAGAAGATCATTAGGCAAGGGAATGGAAAAAGTCTTGAATATCTTATGAAGAATGAGATCCAGTATGCAGGTAATGGGTTGCTTGATCTAAGCTAAGGAGGGACATCACAAGTTAATGGAGAACAAGATCTAAGGATAAACCAGGATCAAATGGTTTGAAATGAACTATCTCTTTATGGTTGATTATGCTTATTATAGATCTGTATACTGACACACGTAATGTTATGAACTGGGTATAACTTAAGTTTGAAATCGCTGCAAGTCGTGATTGAATATTTAAAAATATGTACGCGGGTTGGATTTGGTGAAAGCGCGTATGTACGCTGGTTTGGTTCATTGTAGTAGCGTATACCATTTGAGCTACAGGTGGTTCTGGTTGTTGATAAGTTTTGATGACAGTTTAAAGGTGTCAATATTCTGCATATCCTGCTTGATAGATTGTGTTTAGCTTCAGTATTATTGGATGAGAACTAATATTGGATCAGGATCATAATGACTCATATTTATGTGATCTGATGGGATAACACACATATCAGTCTTGTATATGTAATAATCTGGATATGTCTGAAGTCAGGAAGTGCAGCGAAGTTATGAAAGAGTAATTAATGTCATATACGCTAGTTCTCCTTGGTGAAGTTGCGTATACACACTTGTTCGGCACTTCCAAGTAGCGTATACACTTTAATGCATGATTTTTGATGATACAGTTGGTTCTGAAGATTGTTTTAGAGTTCAGTGTCTGGTGACTGCTTTGCAGTGCTTCAATATTGGGTGATTCAGAGATTGATAATGCAAGTGTTGATTGATTGTGTGCTTCAATGATATTGATGGGTCTAGTATGAAAATTGGATGAAACGTGGCCTTCAGATTATAGTGTTGTGCTTCAGGAGTATCCAGTCTGAAAATTTATGAAACATGGTCCCTGGAATAAGGAGAAGGTTGTAGCCTTCTGTAGGCCAGCACCTACGTACTAGTATCTTGACTAGTGCAAGAGCTAAAGGGGGTTGTAGCTCCTTCCAGGAGAAGCTGGAGAACGAGAGAGGGCTGTAGCTCTCTACAGGTTGCAACCTGCATACTGGTAAAGGACTGCACCAATACAAAATATTGTAAACTGATGTATCTTATTCAAAGAAGATAGAGATGACTTGTAGCAGGTGGTTTTCACCCACATTGGGTTTCCACCTTATATCATGGTGTTCATGTGTGCTTCTTGTGTGTGATGATCTGTTCTGTTTTACTGCTTCTATCTACTGTACATATGGTCAATGAAGTTCTGATGCATTAACATATAATGAATTATCTGAATCATAAGTATTCTGGATATATGCTAGTTGCATTAGACACAGTCGCGTATACACGCAGGTTCACCTAACTGAAGAAGCGTATAAGTATCTAAGCATGAAAATGAAAAAGTATCTGATTTGATAATACTGATTCACCCCCCCTCTCAGTATTATTTCCAACATGGTCAAGCCTGGAGGATCACAGAAAACTTGACAAACAAAAAAAATAAAACATTCTCATGATGGAATGTGGACTATTTTCTATGATATTATGATATTATAACTAATGTATTGGTTTCATATTCAGAGGTGTTGATTGATAAGAAATTTACCAATGTTATAAGAGGGATGATTTATTTGATGATCTCATGGAATCCTGTACCTATGGGGATCCAAATATTGGGGTAGGGGACCATGATCTAAGAGACTTAAATCCTGAGAGGAAGAGAGACACATAAAACTCTCTTAAACTATTCTTAGAAAGAATTAAAACAAAAAAGATACATAGTGGAAAATATATGAAACCAAGATCCCTCTTTACTAAATGGAGAAATCCTTTTCACTACATCCTGGTGGACACCATTTTCATTTTACAAAATAAGGCTTGTTATTTATAGCCTTCTTGAGCTACAATACCATGGGTAAATACTGTGGGTGGATGTCATTTTCCATTTGGATCACTCCTCCCCCCTTAAGAAGAAATGGTCCCCATTG
Source organism: Pinus taeda (assembly GCA_000404065.3). Taxonomy (NCBI): domain Eukaryota; kingdom Viridiplantae; phylum Streptophyta; class Pinopsida; order Pinales; family Pinaceae; genus Pinus; species Pinus taeda. The sequence continues at coordinate 122,111 of APFE031207196.1, read as the reverse complement.
CGTCAAGTGCACTCTTGAGAAGCTTTTGTTGAATGTGAACCAATGAAGAAAAGTGTTTTGTGTGGTTGACCCATAACTATGGGTTTGTGGATGACCCAAAACCAGGATTTGTTGAAGACAAGGTTTTTGCGGGGTTGACCCATTAGAGGAAATTTCAACCTAAAAGTTTCCATGAAATTTTCATCTAATTTCCATGTCATAATATGTAAACCAATAAAAATAATTTAATTTAATAATAGGTACATTGATATATGGAATTTGCATCCACGGATAAACACATTTTATTTAGGTGGGTGGCTACACCTAGAACAACAGAAAGAAAGTAGTTTAACCTTTTCTTATAGAAGATAAATGAGATGGAGGAACTTAATTGTAGTCTTTCGCTTCCTTGATCTATTTTGAATCGCTCCCGTTGCTCCCACTTGAACTCAATCTGCTCAAAAGGTACCTGTATCAAGAGAAACAGAAACAAGAAATGATCAAAGCACACATGATCTATCTATTGTAAAACAATGGAATCGAAGACATTAAAACACATAATCATCACAGATATGAACAATCACATGAGAAAATGAATAAGCTCCTTATTAATGTAGAAGGAAGAGTATCACCCAATATAGTGCGATCCTGTGCCACTACTCCAGCTTTAGTCCAACCCTCACCACATCAAAAGCACACTACTCTAGAAGCATAACATTGCTTAACATAAACTCAATTCTCAAACCAACAAAATTTCCTTATAAACTTCAGATTCTATCCCCCCATGATCATTATGATGAGTGCTCAATTTATAGGAAATGGAGGTCGTTTTGTCATAAATGAGGGTATTTAATGGCCTTCCAAACTTGGAGTTAGTTTCCATGGAGAAAGGGATGAGAGGATAGGAGGTTAATGGATCCTTAGCCTATCCAATTTCAAGCTCATAGGAGGAGATACGAGATGGGATCCTTCTAGAATCATCTAGAATCAAGGAATATTCCAAAAACCCTATGCAAATTTCACTCAATCTCGCCCAACGTAGGTCAAAGAGGACCTAGGTGCACTACAATGTAGGCCAAAATGGGCCTGCCTACTCTACAATGCACTATCTCAATGCTTGGGCTGCACTGGTGTCCCAAGGAGGCGTTTTAGGAAGGCTTGAGGCCAGAAAACATTCATAGAAGGAGGCATTCAATGGGTTGAGTTGTCTGGGGCATGTAACAACTGAATTAGGGTTTGATGAGCCCTAAAAGTACTGATCTGAGTGTCGGGAGTGGTGTTCCCAAATAGCCCTGTAATAGTCCCCCCCTAAAGCATGAAGTCAAAAATGATAATGTCAAGTGATATACTTTACAATGTGACAGAGAGGAACTGAAGCGAACAGTGACCTGCATCAATTACAATACATAACATCATGATATTTTGGATTTTTTCATGAATTGATGAGGGAAGGCATACCCATACTCAACATATAAACTTTCATTACATGTACATAGATAGTCGTCTATAGATATAGACCCATGATGGGATGACCATCAGCGTAAAGCCATCATATAGATGATTTAGTACTCTCCTGAAATCGTAGCCCAAATGGATGAAACTAGATCTGTGGTCTTCTATCTCATCCAATCATTCACTCAAGTACGAGTCTAACCATGTGAATATGTGATCTGAAGTCAAAAATGAGAAAGCACCATCTGATTACCAACCAATGGTGTAAGCCGTTAACAGATGTGAGAGAGATCACCGATAATGATAATGGTTCTCAAGGTACTATAGTACATTATGCATGGTGTAAATAAATTTTTTGATGTCAAACACCATACAAAGTCTTTTATTTGAAGGCTAGTGATGTCAACCTATCGTCAAAAGCGAGAAACTTGCCATTGATGTATCCAAGCCCCAAGGTACAAAAAGGGTGTTTCTAAGTCAACTTCTTGAATAATGTGCTGATGTCGACAAGAAGTGACTCATCATAGGAGGGCCTTGATGTATCCCACATCAACAACACAAAATGGGTGTAATGATTTTGGAGATGGAATGTGACTGATGACACAAGGTTCAGGAATGGCAGTCATGAAAATGAAGTTTTATGAGTATTGCAAAGGATCCGTTTTATTGAGTGACTTCTCTTGAACATGTCGGTGACACTTAATGAATTGGCAACATTGACCCAAAACCTAGGTTATGGATGGTGTGATAGACCATAGGTATGATAACCATCAAGGAGATAACCCAACCCAAATAGTCACAGAGATGAAGTGAAAGTGTCATGTTCAAGAGTGACTTGCTACCGTAAAGTGATTTATCCCTTTTCCTATTTTCCGTAGTCATTGTTTACTAGTACCTCTTTATTTTTTAACAAGCTTGAGGAGGATAACATATGCTTGTAGTATAATTCCACCCTTCGGGTGAATCCAATGTGATTTTTTAACAAGCCTAGCGAAGGTGAAACTCAGTCTTGTCATGATGGGCAAGTTTGTCGCTTTTTGATGTTTTAACAAGTTTAACGACAATGAGAACTTTGTCCTTTTCATGTTTCAAGGGTTTGAAAAGGGAAAAAAAGAAAACTCCAAAAGTTCCTTTTCGTAAGTTTGTCTCTCAAGTCCGAAAATCGTAAAATAATACAAGAGAGAACCTATTGACCATGTCCAATCAACGTATTCCTTTTTTATAAATAATCTATCTCAGTGCTTAAAAGGTTTAAACTTATACTGAGTAGATGTCATTTCCAATCCATTAACGAGCTGAAAAGGGCAAGCACTCAACAATATTTTTGAGAGTCTAAAAAGAGCTTAAAGAGGACTCCAAGGGGGCTCCTTTTTCGATGTTTAACAGAGCTCAAAAAAAGGATAAAAGTATGCTATGTGGTCAAAGGTACAATTCACGATCGTGCATGTCAAATTCATTGTATCAGTTGTAAATCTGTTGAAAGAAACACCAAATGGATTAAACAAACCTATTTCATTGGTAAAAATGGGTTAAAAACTATAGTTTATTCATTAAATGACATGAAATAACCATAAAACAAGAATTTACCAATTCATTTTCACCATTTGATATTTATCGTTCAATTTTGTGCTCTGAACCAGTTTTTACCTCGAACTTAAGTAGCTGACTGTGAGAGATTTTGTGCATCATTTGTCATGCCATCAGGACCAGGTAGGAAATCTACCTTTTCTCTTCCATTTAAGTCCATTCTTTTGTAATTCCAGGCATTTTTTTAGGGTTTTTGGGTCCTTAGGGTAAATATACTTCGCCATGGGATTACTCCAGCCTATCACATCGAAAACTACAATGCAATGTACCCAAACATAAGGTATCTACTCTGAAGCGCACTGTCTCAAGGCCTGGGCTATGCTAGGCCCACAATTGAGAAATTTGTTTCTCTTGTTTTACCCAAAAAATCTTCAATTTTTTGCATGAAATGGATCCTAACTAAGCTTATGGTTTGACTTTAGGCTTTGATCAAATCAGAATGACTATTACTTAGCAAGAGAGATCATAAAGAAAATGATGTGGTTTCCCTTAATGATCCAGGTACTGTTGAGGCCCTCAGAGACTGTGGGTTAGTCAAATACTTCAGGTTGTCTCGGATGAGGCAACAACTAGAACTATTGCAGTTCCTAGTTCATTCATGGGATCCAACGGATCAGGCTTTTCACATAGGGGCAAAGTGCTCCCTATATTGGTCGATGATGTTTTCTTCCTTACAGGATTTTCGAGATGTGGTGCCCCCATATCTCTTTTAGGTTCTGCTCATGGGGGTGAATCAATGACGGACTACATTTGGTAGTTCTGTCGGCCAGGTACATAGCCTAGCAAGGATGGGAAGATCTACATTAGGTATGTTCGTGATTTTCCTTTGCGAGCAATCATTTTCACTATCAAAAAGTTGGTGAGTAGTGTGACACTTCATCTGGAAAACAGATCATATATGATGTTTGCACTTGAGTGCCTTGAGCCAACTACATTCAACTGATGTGAGTCAGCTCTCCCTTCGATGAAAGAGAAGCTGACCAAGGAAAAGAATGGTAAGATGAAGAATTTTAGCTATGGTTTGATCTTGATTGACTTTACGTTAGAGATAATTCCATTGATGCAACCTCAGTATGTGTCACTGAGTTTGACTGGTCCTAGAAATCCATGGATCCAGAGATGGGTTGAGTTGATGGCTCGACATGTTGGTCAATCATCAATCTCATCAAGGAAAATTTTAAGGATGGAAATTTTTCTTGAAGTTTAGAAACAATGGCGAATCTCATTAATCCCTAATATGCAAACTATAAAATGTTCACTGATATATTTGTAAAATTATTCAAATTTATAATGATTTTATATATAGTCTCTATATAATGTTGGCGATTTTAAAGGTAAATAATTTTATATTCTAAAATTTGGGCGAATCACCTTTTATAAAAATTGGAAATTGGCGAATCTTTTTGTGGAAAAATCATGGAAAAATAGCCCACTGGGCGAACATTAGCCCCTAAAATTTTCCATGAATCTCATTTCCTCCTGCATTCTTCAGTTGGCTCAATCGACAACACATTTTCATCGAGGAGCATTGATATGTGGGGATGGAATTTTGTGGAGATCCAGATTTGAGGTTACCAGTGGGTGCCCAATGGGGTGCTACAGGTAAATTATTTTGACGAAGTATTTTTAATTTTTTAAGTTTCTACATGTTTTTGTGTTTTTAATTTTTCCAAGACTAAACTAAAAATGTACTCATGCATGCAGGTGTTGTTACTGTTCGACCTTTGGGACATCAACATGAGGTAAGTGAACCAATGCGGAGAGTAGTTCTCCAGGATTTGGATTTTACCGAGACACTGGCAGAGTTGTAGATCATACAGAGGGTTTAACTCTCGGTATTCTGGATATCTGGATCGAAGAGTCACTGATGAGGCTACAACGCCATATTATTAGTGTTCCTAGCTGTTGGATGAGGCTATTGTGCATGATAGCTCAGGCTGTGACCTATTATCATGAGCATCATTAGGTCTACTTAGGATGTTTTTCTATACAAATTTTGAGTTTTGAGGTAAGATGACCAACATGTCTTGGACACAAATTTTGAAAAAGCTTTAAAATATCTACCTATTTTTTCTTTCAGTGTTTTTATATATGTCTATGTGCAATCCTATTCAACTATTGATGTGAATTGAAAATTTTACTTTTACATGTATCGTAAATGTCTGTTTAACACATAGTTCCCTAAGAATCAGTTAGTGTGTTAAAGTTCCTGGAAATGTGTTGATATTGCATGTAATCAAAATGTCTTTCCAAGAGACTAGCTCTAAGGAACATATGATAAATTCTTGGATTTCGAATGGTATAAACATTTGTTAGTTGCAGTACGACAAGTTGTGAGTCCAGCCTAATGATGATTCGGCGAATGCCAAGAAAAATGGCATCAGAGAGGAGTTCAATCAATGAACTATACTCAGTGATATTATTCATAGAACGACCGATATAAATCCCTTGAAAACTCACTAACTCGCCACTTGGAGCGAATATGCCCATGTTGTGGAAGATAGGTTCTACATACTACGACTAGCACCATCGGCATAACCAAAAAATGGTTCCAAATATTTCGACATCTACAACAAATGCAAATCAGATTACTTAACCATAAAAAAGCTCTAAAAGTCACACTGACACACACATGCAAACAAAGTATATATACAGTGCTTACTACTACACAAAATCAGGCATAGTAACGTTTCAAATACAACCCGTTACGGGGCTGTGACAAGGGAATTCCATCATAATCAACTAACTCATAAGCACCTTTTGCCAAAACATGCTTGACAATATAGGGGCCCCTTCGTAATGGTTCAAATTTCCCTACTCCTAGTTTACCAGCTTCCTGATCATAAAGTAAGACCATGTCTCCTTCTGAGAAAATACGAGGCTTGACATTTCGGTCATATTGAGCCTTTATTTGTTTCTTATGTGCTTCGTTAGCTAATACAGCTTCATGACTTGTTTCATCTAGATGGATGAGCTCTAAGAAACATGATTCTTCTTCATAAGTGTCAGGTAATAGGTCAATCGCGAGTTTTAATGACTAAATTTCACATTGTACACGCAAGGTTTCCTCTAGACCATACACCAATTGAAAAGGTGTGAATCTGGTTGCATTTCTTACCGAGGTTTGGTAAGCCCACAAAGTCGAGTACATGATTAAATTCTAGTTTCGTTTATGCACTCCTATCATTCGTTGGAGCATTATCTTAAGGATTTTTTCATAGCTTCAATGTGTCCATTAGCTTGCGGATAATAAGGAGTAGAACTATCATGTGAAAATCCTAACTTGGCAGTCAATTCGGTCATCATAAGGTTGCGAAAATGAGACCCACGATCTGTAACTATAGCTTGTGGTACACCAAACTGTGCAACCACATGGTTGAAGAAAAAAAGAGCAGTCGTCTCACTGCTGTTGTTTAATGTAGGCATGGCCTCGACCCATTTCGTAAAATAGTCCACAGTGACAATAATATACCCATCCCCCCAGCTGAGGTAGGGTTACATGTCATAAAATTGATGCCACATTTTACAAATTGTCCAACAACGACGATAGGATGCAGTGGTGCAGGTGGTAATCATGTTTTGCGGTAAAAAATGTGGCATGTATGACAACTTCTGACAACAATAATTCAATCATTGAATACGGTTGACCAAAAGTAACCAGCACGAAGAATCTTTGGTGTGATAGCATAACTACATAAATGTCCACAACAAGCACCAGAATGGAAATCATTCAACACTTTCTCGGCTTCCTCATGAGTGAGGCACCTCCGTAAAATTGTATCGATACCACGAGGGTAAAGAGTGTCCCCAATGATGAAATAATATTTGGCTTGGTAATGAATACGTCGTTGTTACGAGCAAGAGGTATCAGGCCAAAAAGTTTGGGTCTGGAGATAAATAAATATATCTCCATACCACGGGTCTGATGACGAAATGAGAAAAAGAGACTCATCCGGAATTGATGGTTCCGTTGTTGAAACGATATCAGTAGAGGGAAGGTCGCAAAGAAGCTTGGTGAAGACTAGAGATTTCTTTGATTTGGATTTGATGAATTCCAAATCAAATTCCTACAAAATACCGATCCATTTCGAATATTTCCCCCCAGCAATTGATGTGACAAAATGTATGTCATAGTGTTGCAATCCAAAATGACAGTGGTCTTTCGAATCAGGATATAGTGGTGAAATCTCTGTACAACTTGAATAGTATCCAAAGCTAGCTTTTCACCATAAGAGTACTTAACTTCCATATCATTGAGTTTGTGAATCAAGTAATAGATTGGATGTTCAGTCCCATCTTCTTCTTGGACTAAAACCATAGAAGGAATAAGCTCTTTATTAATGCAAAAGGAAGAGTATCACCCAATACAGTTTGATCCTATAGCACTCATATAGCTTCAATACAACCCTTGCCACATCAAAATCACACTGCTCCGTCAACATAACATTGCTTAACATAAAATCAATTCTCAAACCAATAGAATTTCCTAACAAACTTCAGATTCTAGCCCCCCATGATCACTATGATGAGTGCTTAGTTTATAGGAAATGGAGGTGGTTTTGTCATAAATGAGGGTATTGAATGGCATTCTAAACTTGGAGTTAGTTTCCATGGATAAAGGGAAGAGAGGATAGGAGGTTAATGGATCCTTAGCCTATCCAATTTTCAACTCATAGGAGGAGATAAGAGATGGGATCCTTCTAGAATCATCTAGAATCAAGGAATATTCCCAAAACCCTATGCAAATTTCACTCAATCACGCCCAACATAGGTCAAAGAGGGCCTAAGTGCACTACAGTGTGGGACACAATGGGTCTGCCTACTCTGTAGCACACTGTCTCAAGGCTTGGGCTGCACTAGTGTCCCAAGGAGGCATTTCATGAAGGCTTTAGGCGAGGAAACTTTGATAGAAGGGGGCATTCAATGAGTTGACTTGTCTAGGGCATGTAACAACTGAATTAGGGTTTGATGAGCCCTAGAAGTACTGATTTGAATGTTGAGAGTGATGTGCCCAAATAGACCTGTAACATACATGTAAATATTTTGGATGAAGAATAAAAACTACTTTTTTTAATTGTATTTTTGGCTTTTCTCCATACAGGTTTACTCAAATTTCAAGTGTAGAACCTCAGTAGATGTGGAATTTAATTCCACATCCATGAGTACTTATTACACATAAGTTTGAAAAGACCCAATTGATAAAATTATGTGGTTGACCCATAATCGTGATGAGATAGTTTTCTTATTGATCTGCCCAGTAGAAATCTAGTGGCTTATCTTTGCAAATTCTCACGTTATAGTGAGATGTTATAATGACTTGCTTGTTCAACTGCAAATCCCATGGGAAGATACTGTGGGCAGATACCATGGGTAAATACCATGGGAATATTCCATTTTGTATTCATATCACACGAGGGAAAACAAGTAAACCATATGGGTTGGGAACATACTCAATCAACATTACTTATGACAACATCTCTTTTTCCTTGTATATATCTTGCTAGATAGCTCTTGATGGAATATGGGACCATCTTAAGGAGGCTGAGTGTTAGATTTTGTGTATCTCAGAAGGTATTTATGAGAGAGTATAGACCACCAAAAAGGAGATTGTTGGGAAATTTACCCAAAAGTGGGGTTTTGGACCCAAAACGTGGGCTTAGGACTAAAATGGAAACAATTATTTGTTCTAATGTCAAGAGGCAAAACCCCTATATATAAAGGTTTCCTAAGTGACCTAGGAAAAAATAGAGGAGACTTAAGGTGAGGTATCACACAATGGTAATATTTTCATTATGGAATATGCAACCCAAGAGGAGAGTCGAGTTCCTCAAGGAGTATCTGCAACTAGGAGAATATGGTTGAATGGTTTGATTTCTGATTTTGGGAGAAGGATTCGACCCTAGAAGAAGTAAGTTGAGTTACCTAATATCGAACATGGAGGATATGGTTCACTGTGCAAAAGAAGGGGGGTTTTCATGTACAATACATATTTTCCCACATGGTTCTGATGACTGATATTCTATTTTCTCTCTAGGGGGAACCTAAAAGGTCTCCAGTCTTCTACAACCAATGTTCTACTCATGAATATGGGAGGAAAAATCCTTATATGGATGCATGGTGTTAGAGTCGGTCTAGTAGCCCTCCATCAACGATCAAAACTCTTTGCATTTGCATAAGTAGGTGTCTCATCAGT
>APFE031207196.1:0-100698 GCA_000404065.3 Pinus taeda | reverse complement strand
AATTTAATGAATGAATTGGTTTCCTAGCTTATAGAGGCAAGTTGTTTTGACTGCCTAGATTTTAGTGATTAGTTTGGAATTGGTTGAAACAACTCCTAGGATAGTGAGCTCGACCCCTAGAGGCAAGGAAAGATGTTAGCTTGCCTATATTATGTACTTTCTTAGTCATTTTCATGGTTGGAATCTTGAGGGAGAAAGCTTCTATTGTATTACTCATTGTATCTCTGCATTTTTGGCAAAGGAAGAAAGACCAGGGTTTTGCAGTCCTTTTTGGGATTTCTGTGGTTACATGTATTGATGGTGTGTTTCTCTTTGTACTTGTAAGTTTTTTATGTGAATCATCTTCTTACTTTTTCTTCTAAAAATTAGGCAAATGAAGTGTTAAGGTAGAATTCATGGTTGCTATGCTCTGCCTTTAAGTTTGCTTAATATCAATGTTTTTAGCTGTTTAAGGAGAATTCAAGGTGATTGCTTGCTCTCCTTGCCTCCTCCCAGTCATTTTCGTCCATCCAAATCTTTCAAAGGCATCAATACAGTCTCCTACCTTGCCCCAAAGAACCCCCTGCGAAAACTGTGTCCAATCCCTGCACCCAAAATTGTCTTTCCCCAATTTTCCACCAAAACCCTAAAAATCCCAAATCAAACCTTTTTATCAGTTTACTAGCCTAAAATCAGTGTTCTTTATTGGTCATCTCTGCACGTTGAAGATCTTTTCCGAGATAGACCAGAGAGAGCCCTCTCCTGCCCCGTAGGGCTAGCTACGAGGCTAAGTGGTTTGATGTTGCCTTGGAGTTTACCTTTTTCAGCCTGAGGTGAAATTTCAAGTGCTAACACATGGTACCTCATATCAATCTCAATAAGAGAAATAGGGTTGTTAGCCCTCCATGCTATGAGAAAAAATAAGGGTCACAGGAAAATAAGGAAGTCACAAAAAAGAAATGAAACACATGGGTGGAATAAAAGGAGGTCGTGAGGCATCCATCTGATGGAGGGAAGAACTAAGGAGAAAAGGAGGTTAGCCACACCATTAATAAGGTCACCAAAGAAATAAATGAGGTCACGATCTTAGAGGTATTTTCAGGTAAAGCATAGGCTTGAAAGAAACAAGAATGATAAGTTCAAAACTATAGGAGAAGATGATAAGGAGTTTAATATGTTGGCCTAGAATCTTCACTTTGTGTAAAGACTAGAAAGACACAAGTAGAGGGTTGTTGTTCAAGAAGGTGGATTGTAGAAATTTATTTGTTGAGATATGTTCATCAAGAAGGACTGAACAGTGTTGTTGAAGAGGCTAGTGTGTTGTCATTTCGAAGCGATGGAACACTATTAGTAGTTGGGAAGATATGCAATGCATTTTATGGATCAAGCCACTATGAGAAGTTGTGTGTGATAGAGGATAATGTGGATTGAAAAAGATGAAGGAGAAGAGATTTTCCAACAAGTAAGTCAAGTCAAACTATTTATCCTTGTATCTTTTAGGAAGATTGTAGATCTAAAGGAATAGATCACAAGGCCTATTTTTGTATACTATGTATACTAGTTGTACTAGTGATTGAGCACCATGATCCCTCGTACAAGAGCTCCATTATTCCTTTACTGATTAGTTAGTATAATAATTGATTTTTTGGCTCAATTATCTATGTACTTATTTGATTTCATTGCTTAATATCTATGTTATTCAAAGTGCTTGTTAGTTGAGGGATCCTAGTGTGTTTGTGTGTGTGATTAGCCTCAAACTAGATCTAGGGTCTATAGAAAATTTAACATCGTACTAGAGATACATTGAAGGTAGGTGGATTAGAGTGTGCACAGGAAGCAGAGTGAGATAGTGGTGGTTGTGTGGACTCAGAGGGAGTCTAGCTTCAGAGGGAGACATGAAGGATTGTCAACTACCCTATGGAAGTTTGAATATTCAGGTTCTAATGAGATAGAGTATTTTCATCCCATATAAGGTTATTCGTATACCATGAGAGAAAATTCATGATGGTGCAAGGAACATTGTAGATCTTGCAAGGATAGGTATGGATCATGCTGGAAAAATCATGTTGCATGTGAGAACATTCATGCACCATGTAAGGTAAACCATGGCCAAGTATAAAGAAGCCATGGAACATATGAGGATGGATATGGATAAATAAGGAAAGGAATGACTCATGCAAGGATAATCATGGGCATCTAAGGAAATTCATGGAGGTTGAAATGTGAAGCAAATACCTTTCTCACTAAGAGAGAGTTTTATATTTTGGGTAACTCGAAAGGTATTTCTGAGAGAGGAAAACACATGAAAACGGAGTTTTTTGGGAAACTTACCCAAAAGTGGGGGTTTGGACCCAAAGTGTGGGTTTAGGAAAAAAAGAGAAATAATTGTTTATTCTAAGGGTCAAGAGGTTGAAACCTTATATATAAAGGTTTCCTAAGTTACCCAAGGAAAATGTTAAATTTATGATACCTAAGGTGATGTATCACCAAATGGTAATCTCATTTTTGTGGAAGATGTAACCTAAGAGAAGAGTTGATTTCCTCAAAGAGGATTCATAGATAAGATAAGATGGTTGAATGGTATAATTTATGATTTTGGTTCAAGGATTTTACCCTAGAAGAAGTAGGTTGAGTTATCTATTACTGGAAGTAGAGGATATGGTTCACTATGTGAAAGAAGGACATTTATGTGTACAATCCATATTTTCCCACATGGTTTTGAGGTCCGAAGTTCTGTTTGTATTCTAGGAGGAGGAGAAAAGGCCTCACATCTATTATAACCAATTTTATACTCATGGATATGGGACTTCAAGTCCCTATATGGAGGAAAGAGGCCTCAGATTAGTCTCAACCATAGAAATATGGTTGGTATACATTCTTGTTATGAACATAAAGAAGGGTCACAAGATGATAAGGAGGCCACAGGAAAGAAATGAAGGGCACAGGAAGAATAAAAGGAGGTCGTGGGGCCTCAGGCTAATGGAGGGTAGAACTGAGGAGCAAAGTAGGTCATCCATGCCCTTAAGAAGGTTATCCAATCAAGAAAAGGAGGTCATGGGCTTAGAGGGTTTTTTAAGGTAAACCACAAGCCTGAAAGAAAGAGGGCCAAGAGATTCAGAACCCTTAGGACAAAGTTTGAGGATCTTAGGAAGGTGGCCTAACATCTTCGATCTATGTAGAGGCCAGCAATACATAAATAGAGGGATTTTATTCTAGAAATTGGATTATAGAAAGTTATTTGTTAAGATCCATTCATCAAGAAGGACTAAATAGTATTATTGAAGAAGCTAATTTGGAGTGATCTAGAAGGGCTGGAACACTGTGAGTAAATGGGCTGATATGTAGTACATTTGATGGATTAAGCCACTATGAGAAGTTTTGTGTGATAGAGGATAATTTGGACTGAAAGGTGCGAAGGAGAAGGGCTTCTCTAGCAATTAATTCATATTTTTTATCCTTGTAATTTTTGGGCAAATTGTAGATCTAAAGGAGAAAATCAAAAGCCTTAGTTTTGTATACTATGTATAGTAGATGTAATAGTGATCAAGGGCCATCATCCCTAGTACAAGAGCCCCATGATTCTTAATTAATGGATTAATAAAGTAATCAAGCTTTGGGCTCAAATCTTTGTGTACTTAATTGATTTCACCATTGAATATTTCCGTTGTGCAAAGTGTTTATTAGTTGAAGGTTCCTAGTGTGTTTTAGTGTATGATTAGCCTCAGACCAGATATAGGACCTAAGGAAAATTAAACACCAGGTGACTAATATTGGATTTGGGATGTCAAAGTCCATAAGTGTGTGTAGGAATTAGATGTTTGGGGTTGTGTACCTTAGTAAGTTGTGGATGGAGTAGGGATAGCATTTTGAGATGCCCGGGATCATTGAGTAATGGGACTGAATGCTTTCCTTGGGGCAGATGAGGTCTGAGCCTTGGGTCATTGATATAGACTGATGAGGCTTTATGCTAGGTTCTGAATGTTGGGAAAGAGGGCTTGATATTCCTCATGATTTCCCTAGTATTGTGATGTAACTTTCAATGCTTGTTCTGATCACTTGGATGGCCTTATACCAGTTCAATAGAGGGTGTTGGTAAAATGTGAAGTAACAAATAAATAAATAATTTAAATGATTAAGCTTAATTCTAGAAAAATGTTCCTTGAAGAGTGGGAGTATGTAATGCCACATATTAATAAATCAATAATAATAAAATAATGATAAATAATAAAATGATAATATTAATATATAAATAATAAATAAAACATAATAATAGAAAATAAATAAAATAACAAATAATAAGTAGAAGATAATAATAGTAAATAAATAAAAACAAACTCTAAGAATAGTAACAATAAGTAAAAACAAAAAGTAAAGTAGAAAAAAATAAGCAAGAATTAAATTAAGAGAAACATCGAGTTAAGGAAAACTAAAGACAAAAAATTAGAAACTGGCATGATCACACATCGATTGTGTGCACGAAGAATCCCTTTCCATTTTTAGAACAAATTGTTCTATTTAATAGATGGAAAAGGGGATGAGAGGCATTCGCGGAAGGAGAACTATATGAGACAAGGATTTATTGGTTGTATTACTTGATTGAGGGCTTGGGGTGGCCAGGTGTAGAAACATTCAGTGCAATTGAGCCTATGATTAGTTGGAGAGTCATCCCCAAAAAAAAATTGTGGTCAGTGGGATCCAAATAGCATCATGAATCTAAAATATCTAGTAATATATATATCTTTGATTTATAGGAAAGTCTTCTCTTCTCATGTTTTTGTAAATTATATGCTAATCAGTTGAATATTTGCATGATGGTTATTAAGAGGATGGATTGATGTAAATAATTTGTATGTTTGGATTTCAAGTTATTATAGAGATATATTACAATGAGCCCAAAAACTAACATTGTTGACCTGACTCCTTCACAGATTCAAGTTTAACCTAATGAACTGCATGACCATAGCATGTTTTAGGTAAGCCTTTTCCTTAATGGAGTCATAAGCCCAACTCAGGGATGACACACTAATAAGAGATTATGAGTAGTGTGGTCTATGGCTAGGTGAAACATCTAAGGTTGGTATAGATTCGACGTTGAAGGACTAACTCCAACTTGAATTATTTAGAGACTACATTCATTAATGTATGAATGTTGTACAACAATTCTACATGTTTATTTAAGAATTAGATATGAAGAGAAATATGAGATGTTAGATATGAATCCTCATTGGGAGACTATGGAGAGATGAATGTATAAATGGTTATGCATATGGTTTGAACAAAAAATATAATTATGAAATAGCCATTATAGTCACCTATTATTATATAAATAACAATTGTACAATACAAACACACATGAGAATGATTTAATTTAATAGATTTCCCTCTTTGTGGGTTTCTTCATTATATTCATTGGTGTCCCTTGACTCGTAAATGTTTCTATGTAATTGTTCTTGGCTATGAAATCCAACAAGATATCATAGCATATGGTTGTGGTTCATGGAATTCTTGATTATGTATATAAAGGATTGTCCATGTGAGGAGAATGTTTGATATGAGAAATACTTGTGCTACTAATTTATTTGTGTTGTGCACTTATGCTTCGATTGTAATCATTGCTTCTCTATTGAATTATGCATACCTATTATGTTGTTGTGTTTTTTTTCATATGTTTGTATAAGGGATCAAGTGACCTAAAATTAAACTTTTAAATTGTATGCCCTTGAGTGAAATGTTGATGGAAAGTATACCGCAAAAATAAATGTTGAATGGTTCATGGTCAACCAAAAACCACTTTTATTGATAGAAGAATGTTTATGGTTATCTAAAAACCACTTGATGCATTTTATTTTTTGTAGTTAGATAAAACCACTTGATGATGTGATGGTATAGGGTAACCCACAAAAGCCCATAGGATTTGATGGTTAATGTCAAGTCAAATAAAATCTTGAGTTTTTTAAAAAGTAAACTAAGGAAAACATAGGATGATGGTTGATAAATATGTGGGGGGGTGAAAAGTATAGGTATTTATATTTATCATTCCAGAATGGCTAATGAACCATGTGCAAGAAAAGGTTTTCTAGAGAACATGCAAACTTAGTGACTAGCAACCCATGTATGTCATTGCATGGTAACTTTTTATATGGACTTCAATAACCACAATGTTTATGTTTTAAACAAGATGAAAATGAAAAAGATAAAAGATGCATAATGAAGAAGACCAAGGATTGTAGAAGACTAAAGATGAAGGAAAACAATAGTAAAGGAAAAAATCATTGAAGTTGAATACAATGAAGTAACTAGTTCAAAAGAGACTCAAATTGCATATTGAGATCACAAGTACTCATTAATGAGTATATGATGTTTGAAGAATAAACTATAATGTTTGAATGATGTAGAACAATTCTAGAAGTATTTGTAAGAATTAGAGATCAAGAGAAATGTGATATGTTAGGGATGAAGAGAAATGAAAGATGTTAGGGATGAAGATTGGTTAAGAGATTCAAGGAGAGATACTTGTGGTGATGGTTATGCACTTAGCTTGAACTAAAAATATAATTATGGCATAGTTTTTATGCTCACCCATTTTTATGAAGATGAGAAGCAACTAGCTCAAAATAGACTTGAATTCCATATTGATATCACAAGTACTTGTTAATGGGGATTACATGATGTTTAAAGAATATGTTGTATTGTATGAATGATGTAGACCAATTCTATATATCTATGTAAGAATTAAAGTTGAAGAGAAATGAGAGGTGTTAGTGATGAAGATTAGTTAAGATATTCAAGGAAAGATAATTGCAGAGATAGTTATGCACTTACCTTGAGCTAAAAATCTAATTACAAAATAGTTGTTATGCTCACTTATTGTTATATAACATGACCAATTGTACAATATAAGCACACACTTGAATGCTTTAACTTAATAGAATTTCCCTTTAGGGGGTTTCTTCACTTAATTTCTTGGTGTCCCTTTCTTCATATATGTTTTTGTGTAATTGTTGTTGGCTATTAAAATAAATAGTTGTTACATTTAAAAGATAATTTTTTATTATTATGTTTTATATGCTTTTGATGCATAACTTCTTATGTTTATATGATTTTTATGAATTATATCTAATTATACATGCTTAATACTCTATTGGATATATTATATGTTGCATATCATATAGTTGTATCATATATGCATGAAAAAAGAAGTATTATGCTACCAAGGGTACCTTAATGGAAGAATTAGGCTTGGTGTAGTAACTAGGTTATGCTAAATAGAATTTATTAGTAATCTAGTTGAGGTTATAACCATGGTGGACATAATTGCACGTGGTATCAGAGATAATTATGGATAATTTAACATAAAATTCAAATTTACAATATCATAGGTATAATTAAGTATTGATGCATCTCATCTTGAGAATGTAACACCCCCAAGATTACCTCTATGTATATTTGTACATATTATGATTAAGATGGTGAGCTAGGATTTTGTTGGGCCTATGTACCTATGTGTGTATATATATGTGTTTTCGGTCTATGTGCTTATGTATATAGCATTTTGAGTCTAGAATGACATTGTGATTTTAGGTCGGTGAGATTATATGCTAAAAAGCTAGCAAGCCTAAGTGTTTGATGCTTAATCACACTCATATTAATAAAAACACACAATTGTTATACACGAAGTCAGAAAAAATAGATACGAGACTAAGGCTCCATGATAGGGAAAGTGATTTGGATCTCTCAGCTACCCGAATTAACCAAGATCATTTACTTATGTGATGTTGGCTGAATTGCATGTGAAAGGGTATGAAAAACCAGATGTGAATACTTTAAATAAGAGGCAACATAATAAAAACCATCAAATCAAAGAACAAAAACAAGGTTATAATAGAGTTCACCCTGTGTGAGTTATATCTTTGGGCCTGGTGTCAAGAGTGGGGAGGTCGCTTCATTAAATGTTGAAAGATGATGATGAGTACATGGTGTATTCTTTGTCATTACAAGGATAAACTCCCTCAACAAGAGTGGCATGTCTCTCCACATGACATTATTGTATAGGAACTCTCACTCATATGGGCCCTCCTTTAGCATTAAAATATATCTAATTCTCACATGAAGTGGCATACAAATATCCTCCAACATAATGGTAAACAAGGATCTCAACATCAAAATCATCATCTCATCAAATCAAAGAAAGACATGGTATCACTACATCATATATGTCCACTTTCGGGGATGGCCTGAAAATGCACAGCTTTGCTAAAGAAATGGACTGCAACGTTGAATTTATGGCATAAAATCATGTAAAATGATTGTAAACTTGACCCCTTTCTTACACCGTGATGAGCCTCAGTATTGCAGCAAGAATGCTGCAACTCCCAAGGCTACTGACTTTTAATTATCAACTCGGGGTTCGTACAAACTTAAGAGGTATCGAAACTATATGTGCAGCATACAATGTGTCCTTCCTTTGCTATCATGATGTAATGTAGTGCATGTACTGAAATGAAACCATAAACTAATTTTAGAAAATGAACTGAAATGGAAACCCTAAACTATTGCAAGAAATAAAGTACAAGGAAAGAAACATATTAGGCCCCTAATTTCCCTCCAAGCCATTTGAAGCATTGTACTCTTTTTCCTCCACACCTGTCTCCCCTGCCAAATAACCAAGGAAGATTAGCATTTACATTTTTTAATAAAAAAGATAAAAAGGAAAAAATATTTTATATTTATTCATGCAAGTAGCAGTTAGCACTCTCTATATCAGATTCCATGCTCAGTTAGTTTAAATCATCACACGTGATAAATAAGGTTAAGTTAGGTTTATTTTACATTTAGTTCATGGTCCTTATGAAATTAGAATATGTTTCTTTCCTTGTACTTTATTTCTTGCAATAGCTTAGGGTTTCCATTTTAGTTCATTTTCTGCAATTAGTTTAGGGTTTGATTTCAATACATGCACTACATTACATCATGACAGCAAAGGAATGACACATTGTATGTTTCACATATAGTGCTCATACCTCTTAAGTTTGTATGAACCCCAGGTTGATAATTAAAAGTCGGTAGCGTTAAGAGTTGTATCATTCTTGCTACAATACCTAGGCTCGTCACTTTTTGGCATCATTGCTGGGGAGGTGTCAAAGTATGCATTTTTTTTCTTCCTTAGTTGATTAATTTCTTTTTACTTTTTTCATAAACAAAAAAATATTAGCATTAGGCACATTTCATTTCAAAAATGGAAAATTTCAATTCATTAATATTTTCATTCAATCATAAAAACAAAAATCTCCAACACCAACCCACCCCCCCATTTGATCACGTGGTGTAGTAAGAGCCACTTCACCATTCACTTTTGTAGGTAGAAGAAGAAGATGGAAAAAAATGTAGAAGAAATGGATGGAGATGATGACAATGAGGAAGATCCTCTCAGATTTCCCATTCAAGATATTGATGGTAGTGTGCACATGAAGAGCATCCCTCCATCTTTTCTTCCAAAATTTCATGGTCTAAGGTCAGAGGATTTGGAAACGTTTATCTTTGAGTTTGGAATTGTTTGTAGATCTTATTATTACTTACTAAAAACTCAAAAAACTGAGATTCTTTCTAGCAACGTTAAAGGATAGAGCTCTTAAATGGTTCATGAGTTTAGGGACTAATTCAATAAGATCATGGAATGATATGCAAAATATATTTCTAGAAAAATATAAATATCATGATCTTAAAGAAGAAATATTTATAATGAATCAAAGAGAAGATGAGAGTCTAGAGGATCTAATATAGAGGTTCGTGTATAATGTTAAGAGGGAAAAGCTACATCATTTAGGATCCACCACACTAAAAAGCTTCTTGCTTAGAACAATTAGGGATGAGTGGATTGATCTCCTTGATCTCATGAAGTAAAGGTGATGTATACCAATTATCATTTGAAGAAATTTGTGAAACATGCAAACACATATCAAGAGGAAAGGAAAGAGTAAGTAAATCAACATCAATATTGGTAAGTGAAGCTAAACTTGGAAATTTGCTTGATAACTTTAAAACAGAAATTCTTAGCAATCTAAGTGAACAAGTAGAAATGTTAATAATTCAAAATGATAAAAAAGAAGATGTTGATATTTGTGTCATCCATGCAGAATCACACGATGTTAAATATTTCCCCTCATTACTATGGTTGAAGGAAGTTTGCCAAGAGGACAATGGAGCAAGTCAATTGCTAATGCAGCTATGTTATGTAGCTCCAAGAGGACCATTACAACCTATTCAACCTAGTATGATGCAAGAATCTAATTCAGAATTTCAAGCTTATGAACATCCATCTCAAGGTAATTGGAACACACCCTTTCCTTGGAAACATTGGCCATCTCAACCCCAAAACCAATCTTGGCAACAAGGTTGGAAAGAAACCTATGGGATCCATATATAATATCCTCAATATTTTCCTTAATATCCTCCATACCCAACTCCATGTTATCCCTACCATTCACCTCCACCACAAACATAGCCCCAATCACATCCATCTCAAATATCCACTCCCACTCAACTACCTATACCACCATTTCCAAACCTACACACTGAAGTAGCTCAACCCACTTACAATGTTGAGGTACAACACATCCAAACATATCGTCTTGAGCTAAACAGTATTCACCATAGCTCAGGAAGAGTATTGCAAAAATGATATTCTCTTGATATCATTGAAGGACCACATCCAGAAGAAGGAGATTCAAATGAGAATACCAAAGTATTATGGGTTGCATTTGATGAAGGGAAGGAAAACTAAAAGAGATTGAAAAATTTCTCTCATGGTTACCATCAAATCCTGAACGTATTTAAGAGAACAATCAACAAAAAGAAGAAGATTTGAGGGTCATGGTAGAAGAAGACATGAAGAATGATCCAAATGAGCAAGAAAACCAAGGACATCAAAGTTATATTTAGATTTGGTTCCATAAAACCAACAAGATGGAGCATTACTCTCTTCTTCAACTATGCTTGATCCTTTCAAAGTCAAATCATTTGCTCTCTGAAATCTAGGTACATGTCAAGTCATATTTTGCAAGCCTACACATCAGTTTGTCTCTCGTCCTGATGTGCACATGGATCCATTGTAAATATTCTTATACTTGAAATTAATTTTGTGTTTCAAGTAGGGTAGGGTAGAAAAAAAAAGCCTCAGCTGAAAACCTCCTTTGAGGCACCTCAGATTGCATCATTGATTGAAAACCTCCATGAGGCGGTCAATGGGTTGGGAAAAAAGAAAAGATCCTAGGTGAAAACCTCCTTTGAGGCACCTATGCATACCTATTAGTTGAAAACCTCCTTGAGGTGACTAATAGGCCTAGAAGAAAAAAAAAGAGAAAAAAAAAATTTGCTCGATGTGTCTCTCTGATCAATGCATGTACTCTCCAACATCTGCAAGCAACAAAAACAAGTTGGTACCAAAAGAAGAAATTGGTCAAGCCTAGTCAAAAGAAGTCAAATTTTGACTTTCTCCTCCTTTGCTCAAATTCTCCAACAAGGCCAAGGCCATGTCAATCCATCACCCTCATATATTTCCACCATCCACCCATCATTCTCAAAATTTTCCCATTCAGTTTGCTTGTTGTCCTAAAAAAAACTACAGGAATGCTCTGTTTTACCACAAGAAACAAAAATACATAGAGCAGAAATTCATTTTTACCATAACTTGAAAACCATGCATCCATTTTCCAAGACATTTTATACAGAGATGCATATGGATGATGGTAACATGCTCAAGATATTTCAGCAAATTCCAGTACACAGTTTCCAATAAATTTCCCTCCCTCATGTACAACCATTTTTTAATTTTCTCGATATCCATGCATCCATTTAAAAATTTGTTTCATATAGAGATGCATATGGATGATGGTAACATTCCCAAGAAATTTCAGCAAATGTCAGTGCACTGTTTCCAAGAAATCAACGTCCATCACCTTCAGCCGTTTTTAGTTTTTCTCGAGATTCGTGCATCCATTGGCCAAGATGTTTTTATGGGGAGGATTATAATGATGATGGAAACATGCTCAGAAAATTTTAGGTCAATCCATTCTACCGTTTGGGTGATATGGACAAAACAAGTCTGCTACAAGAGGCTGTCTTGAATTGCTATAGGATCTCTACAGGAAGTTCTGAATTACTACAGGATCTTTGCATGAAGGCCACGAGGAAGCTAAAAGAGGTAATATGATGTAGAAATGGGTCAAAAGGTCAGGTATTGTTTAGGGAAGGTTTATATAGGTCCCCCAACACCTACACAACAATGAGAAGACAACCCATCGGCAAAATGATATCAACAACAAAGAAAAAGGTAGTCAAGAAGATGTACTTAAGTCATTAGTAGCACAACAACATCAACTCAGCAACAACATGTATCTCTCTCCAACAACCATCAGGTAGGTACAAGTATGCAATATTCTTAACCTCTTCTCTTGAGCATATTATAGTGAGAAATTTGTTTTCAATGCATGAGAGATGAGGTTTTATAAGCTAAGGATGGGTCAGCAATCTCAGCCGCCTTCAACTGGCTAATTGCAGCTCACTCCTTCACTCATGCAATGTTGAAAAGTCAAATTATAAAGAGTGATGTTTTGTAGGAATGAGGACAACAGTTAAAAGAAGAAATTTTTGCAAAGGTCAAGTCACCACAGCACTACAAGCTCTCCATCCACTTCATATTCACTATCTATCCAACATTCATCCATCCCATTTCATAATTTCAAGAAAAATCCCTACACTCTGTCTCACCCTAAAACTTTCTTGGAAAAAACAAATAGAGCATCCTCTCCATTTTCACAAACCGACACTACTCCCTCTAAGCCCTAGCATCATCCTCCAAACCATCTACATCATTTCTCATCACTACCATATAGTTAAAAGGCTAAAAGAGAAGGAATGACTGCTACAAGAAGATAGAATGTTGCTACAAGAAGGAATAAAGGAACAAATGGTGCTAAAACCAAAAAAGACAGTGCCTAAGATAGACCTAATCAAAAAAGAAAACTCCAATGCCATTAGGAAATCATCTAGGCCATAAGAGAGAAGAAGAAGGCAACAAAATAAAATGATGCATTCACCATCGAAATAGAACTCAAACTGTAGCAATAAAAAGAGGCTTTCCAAGAGGTCTCTAATCTATTTCTAGCTTTTGTCTAAGGCCTAAAATATGTTATAGAAATGGGAGAAAGGCATGGAAGTCAAGTTAAGGGCCTGCCCTAATCTCATACTACCATTTATGCTCAAAATGGGTTTCCTGTAGTTTTAATAGGGTTTCTTGTAGGTTTCTTGTAGTTTTGGCATGAATTACTACAGGTTGTTCTAGTTCTCATTAAAGGCATTTTGAAGGTTTTAGAGGTGTCCAAATGGTGGAACAAGGCAACAGAAGGTTGATAAGGATGTGGAAGACCTTCCCAAATTGCAAAATATTCAAGAACCCATATTCAATAAGGGGAAGAAAGCAAGCGAATGGTCTCAAGAAACAATGATTTTTCTATACACAAATAGATTTGTGGGATTGTCCTTGCAGAACTTACAGCCAATATTTTTAGGAGAAAGGACTGAGGGGTTCAAAGAGAGAGGCCACCAGGGCTATGAATGAGACATAATGAGGTCACTAAGTTGCTCAAAGGATAAGCAACACTTTCAATAGGGGATATGATGGGCCTCTAAATTAGACATAGATTAAGGCCCATGCCTCTAAGTTAAACATAAATTAATGCCTATGACCATCCTTCATCACATTAAACATCTCTTTTTGCATTAGATAATGCATTTTTAGCTTTAATATATTCATTAGGAAGGTTTATGAATAATTTCATATTTGTGCCTAATATTATTTTTTTGTGGAATATTATGAAAATATTGGGAAGATTATGAAGATTTGGAGGAGGAGATAACTTAGGGAATTTCTCTCTACTACAAGAGGATCAATATTAAATAATAAATAAACAAGATATTATTGAATTGTGGCATAGATTGTGGAACTCCAATGATTGAGAAAATCTAGGAATGTGTTCCCTGCCATTTAATGCAGATTCCTAATATTGGGAACCAGATCCACTAATCAAGGGATTTTGATGGGGAAGGCTTCCTTTTTTCATGGGGAATGATTCCTAATAATTTTGTATATGTATCAAGTCGAATTTATCTCTAGGGATAGATTTTTTTTAGTCTTCTTGTGGAGATAACTTGTATTTTTGCAGCTCCATCGTATTTTCTTGTAGGGATGTAATTGTATTCATGAAAATAATGAAGATTAGTGTCATGTTCAACTTGTAAATCTTATTATCCTCCATAGGTCTCTACTTTTCCTTGGGCTTGGCCATCCCAAGAGCCTCAAATCCCTTTTTGTATCATTTTATTTCTTTCTTTTCACTTCTTATTCACATGCACCTCTTGTTTTTGTTTCTTTCTATTTATGCATTTAGTATTAATGATTTATTGTTGTAGGATTGAGTTAAATGGTTGATGTAAGTTCTTTTGCATGATAAAAAGCATAATTTCATCCTTGGAAACATCTTTTGAAGGTCATAGTAATCATTGAGCTACTTGGATTAGTCTTCTTATCCCCAAATCTAAATTTCTAGAACTCCTTTTTAGCAAAGAACATTAAATTTCTGCTATTTTTTAGAGCATGCTAATGCGCTTCAATTGAGTTGGTTCCACTTGCATTATATCAAAAACACATTCTATTTAATAACAAAATTTACCCCATCACATTTTCACTTGATTAGGTTAGGCATTTGATAGAATTACTAGCTCACTAGTTCTCGAGTTTCTGATTTTTAGACTAAGTAATTTTCCGTTATTTAATAGATATTTCCCATATATAGATGAATTTGTGGATAGATGTAGACAATAATGTGTGTTGTTGCAAGAGTTTCTACATTGCATGGAGACCTCATCTCATTCGCCTCATCCACCCATGTCACCAAAGCAAAAATTGTCATTTCCATTGAGAAAATCTACCCATCTTGAAGCTATTGCTTGAGTTCTGGGTAGTGTCCACCACCTCCATGCCTTATTCTTCCATTATCCACCTTTCCCAAGCTCCATTCCACCTTCTAGACCTCTTCCTAATATTTTAGCCTATTTTTTGTAATAAAACATGAATCCTGTAGACATCCTATAGGAACTAGTACTTCCTATAGACATCTTGTAGGAAAACCTGTAGTGGCATGTTTTGAGCCCAAATTGAGAAAAATCATCACTAGAAGCCACAATTAGACCCCTACTTTCTTTCCAATCCATCTGTACCACTGTACTCCTTTTTCTCCACACCTCTCTCCCCTACCAAAGAACCAAGAAAGATTAGTATTTACATTTTTTAAGAGAAAAGATAAAAAGGAAAAAGTTATTTTATATTTATTCATGCACACAACAGTTAGCACTCTCTAGATTAGATTCCATGCTCAGTTAGTTTAAGTCATCACATGTGATAAATAGGGTTAAGTTAGTGAAGTGCCTCGGTATTACAGCAAGAATGTTGCAACTCCCAAGGGTATCAACTTTTAATTATCAACCCTGGGTTGTACAAACTTAAGAGGTATTGGCACTATATGTGCAACATACAATGTGTCATTCATTTGTTGTCATGATGTAATGTAGTGCATGTACTAAAATCAAACCCTAAACTAATTGTAGAAAATGAACTGAAATGGAAACCCTAACCTATTGCAAGAAATAAAGTACAAGGAAAGAAACATATTCTAATTGCATAAAGATCATGAACTAAATGTAAAAGAAACCTAACTTAACCATATTTATCACATGAGATGATTTAAACTAACTGAGCATGGAATTTGATCTAGAGAGTGCTAACTATTGTGTATATGAATACATATAAAATAACTTTTTCCTTTTTTATCTTTTTGCTTAAAAATGCAAATACTAATCTTGCTTGGTTCTTTGGTAGGAGAAACAGGTGTGGAGAAAAAGGAGTACAATGGTTCATACGGCTTGGAGGGAAAGTAGGGGCCTAATCCTGGCTCCTAGTGATGATTTTTCTCAATTAGGGCTCAAAACAGACCACTACAGGTTTTCCTACAAGATGTCTACAGGAAGTACTAGTTCCTACAGGATGTCTACACGATCACCTGTTTTATTACAAAAAGCAGGTTGAAATCTTAGGAAGTGGTTTAGAAGGTGTAATGGAACTTGGGAAAGGTGGATAATGGAAGAATAAGGCATGGAGGTGGTGAACACTACCCAGAACGCAAGCAAGGGCTTCAAGATGGGTAGATTTGATCAATGGAAATGGGAATTTTTTCTTTGGCGACATGGGTGGATGAGGTTTGGATGAGGAAAACGAGATGATGTATCCCTGGAATGTATAAGGTCCTGTAACAACACACATTATTGTCTGCATCTATCCACAAATTCATCTATACATGGGAAATATTTATTAAATAACAGAAATTTATTTAGTCTAAAAATCATAAACTCGAGAACTAGTGAGCTAGTAAATCTATCAAATGTAAATCTTAATCTTATGATGACTGTTCCCCTATTAGAAGAATGATAGATAAAAGCTTCTTTGAAATCGGGATACCAGTACGTCCATCTGGGGATGGTAAGAGTCAGGCTAAATTCTCTGCACAGAAAAGGACAAAGAGCCTATGTTTTTTCAACCCTTCTTGATAATCGATGGACTGTGTTCTCTAAAGCCCTCATAGGTGGAAAAGAAACTAGCCTATCAGACGACCCTGTACAATATGATGTATATCCTAATTTTTCTGTTTCTTTGTCAGACCCTCAAATCCTGAAATATTTGACCTTAGGAGTACAGACAAAAGGCTATGAGCATTTCAGATCAAAATCCAAAAATATGACCATCTTTTTTATCACTTGCGTAAGATTTTATAATACGACCATTCCAGCTGTTTTGCATTCCCCTCCTGATGGCACTGTAACTCTAATACAA
This sequence comes from Pinus taeda, assembly GCA_000404065.3. NCBI lineage: Eukaryota > Viridiplantae > Streptophyta > Pinopsida > Pinales > Pinaceae > Pinus > Pinus taeda. The sequence goes on along the minus strand of APFE031207196.1, from coordinate 83,780 downwards.
TATGACTCCTCTTGCAATCTAGTAGCACCTGTGCCTATCTCCAGAAATGACCTTTGCCCTCCTAATGATTGGATAACAAACTGGGCTAAACTAGTCAGAAGACCCATTGTTGCTACACAGTTAATAATCACTGAATTAGATGACAGAGTAATCACTCGTTTCCCCCCGAGAGCATAAAGAATAAAGTGGTAGACCCTCTGTTTCTACTATTCCGACTAAATTAAACAATCAATTACATCATGCACAGTCTCAGCCTCAACAACAGATTGTAATTCATCCTGTTGTTTTTGAGTCATTAAAAAAATTATTCACTCAGCCACCAGAAAGTTCAGTTTTCTGTGATCACCCCCATTGTTCAAAAACTTTCTGTCAGTTTTCATCTGATCCTCCAACACCTCATGGTGACTCTTCTAAAAGAATCAATATGATAAAATTCACTCCTTCATCTGATTCTTCTGAAGAAAGCTATAAGCGTGTTACATTCTTTAACCCACAAGAAGAACTCCTTGTACAGACTGTATCAAGTTCTTCTACCAGAGGCCTTGGGTATGAAAAAGATTTGCCTATTCCTTCCTACCGAAGAAATCCCATTGACAAAATCCCAAAACATGTCGAAATTCCTTCTAATTCTGAGGTTATGGCCTTTCTAAAGATCTTTAAGGGCATTAGCCCCTATGACCCAAAGGATGTTTGGAAAAATAAAATGTTCCATTGGGATATGTTCACTCATGAGAAAGAACATCTTTATCTGCAAGAAGTCAAACTTCTTGAGAAAAATGACAGTCCTGCTTTTAATAAGCAGAATGTAGATAAATGGAAAGGATGGATGAAAGAAAACAACCAGTGGATATCATTCTATGAATGGTATTATCCTTCTGCAAACATCATAGAAGAATCTTTAATGAAACAATTTAGGAATCAAGCCAAGCAGAAAAAGATTAAAGATTCTCAAAAATTTGTAGAAGAAAAGATGTCTGAAAATCTTGTAGTCATTCCTCCTCCTCTCAAAGCACCTACTTTTGAGCCAAAGATCCATAATATGTTGGACAAACCAAATATCCCAAGATCTTTGATAGCAGTAAGACAACAAGGAGAAGAATTGATTAGACAGATTTGTTCACAATTTCATGTAAATATGATAAGATCAGGGACTCCTAACAAGCATAAATGGCAGCTCCTTGATGGTTCGATTTTTGAGACTGATATAGAATTTCCTCCTTGGAATAATTTTGTTATCAGAAGCCAGGATGGGAAAATGTACAGAGTTCTTCCCTCTCATCCTGATGATCCCTCTATAGCAACCAAAGATTCCATTGCTGCTACAAATTGGACAAACCTGGCATCATCTAGTCTTGAAAAGTATTTAAAAAAAATGTTTGATTCTGTTGATACTGCATGCTCTGAATTAGAACTCATGATGGGAAGAGTGTTGCAAAAACAAGACTACAACACTGTTTGCTTGAATGACAGTGTGAAGACTCTTGCAGAAAATGACCAAACCATTGCTCAGAGTCTAGATAAGCTCTCTCTATAAACAGAAAGAAAGATCCATGAAGCCTCTGTTGCCCATGGAAAAGAAATTTTCAAAGTTTCCAATAGCCTTGATATTGTAAAGAAACAAGTATGGGAAATGACCAAAGGAATTGATTCTTTGAAAAAGAATCCTAACACAGATGCATATAAGACGGCTACTCTTTTTTCTGAACCAAAAAGTACACCTCCTTATTCTCTCACCTCCTCTGTTGAAAGTCTCATCAAGGCCCCTAGCTCCATAAATTTTTCTCCACCTACATCAAATCATCTGTATTCTTTATTTGCAAATCCCAACATCTTTAGTCTAGTTGCTACTCCATCCAAATCAAAAGAGACTGAAGAAATCCCAAGTAATTACAAAACAAGTTTTTTATTTGGAGAAACCTCTCCTGAAGATGAAGAAGGAAGCAAAGAACATACAAGCCTTCATAAAATAGATTCAATTCCAGAAGTTGATGAACTTGAAGCTTGTATTAATAATTTTTCTGTCCAGGATAAAGAACAATTTGGTATTCCAGTTCCAGAAGAAAGCATTGAAACACAAGTCAATACTACATCCTCAAGATCTCGATGGGATACTACTTGGAACCCTACCCCAGACCGACGAGATTTGATGAAATCAGAATACCATAAAGATTGGTCTGCAAATTCCACATATTCATTGAATATTGATAATTGTAAAGAAGCCAAAGTCATGTATGTGTTGCATTCCATGCTCATATGTTACAGAACCTATCTTTCAGATGACATTGGCCCAATCAATGCCACCAAAAGGATTATTGGAGGATTTGAAGGTACGTTGGATTCCTGGTTAAAAGCGGAAACAACTAAAGAACCAAATCTCCTTCCCCATTGAGAATAGTCAGTGGTATTAAATGAAGATGGTTCTACCTACATGGATCCAGTCACCAATTTGCTTGTAAATAATATGATTGGAAAATTGATTTACAGCATTACAATAAATTTCATTGGTTTCCCACAAATCACTAATGATATTACTACTGTAACTCTATTGACTATGAAATTGCATAATATGCAGCACTTTGATGAGTATTTTAATGAATTTCTCCACAGATTACATTCTTTGTCTCCTGAATTGATACTAGAACCCAAATGGAAAGAAATTTTTGTTGCCTCTCTTCCACAATGGGTTTCTACATCAATTGTAAATAAGTTACCAGGAAAGATTGGCGACTACAAATTTGGGATTATAAGGCAAGTTGTCAAAGCAATTATTGTTGAGTTATGTTCACAGATGAAAATTGCAAGAGCAGCAACAAATCCCAAAAAGCCACATGGATATTAGCAATTATGTAAGCAGTGGCATCTTGGAAAAGCTGATAATTCTGGGAGGCATAGAAGAAGGAAAAAACATCTCAAACAAAAGAATTCTCAGTTTTCCCAAGACAAATCTAAGAAAACTCACAATAGAATAAAGCCTTACAAACACACAAAAACGTTCTCTAAAGAAAGGGAGATCATTTGTTATAACTGCAACAAAAAAGGCCACACAGCTCCGAATTGCCCAGAGAAGAAAAATGAAAAATCAAAGAAAAAGATATCATACAGAAACAAAAAAGGAAAAATTAATTTCTTTGATTTACCTAGCAGCTGTGATGAATTAATATCTTCTGACTCTGGAACAGAAGATGAAATAAACTATGTTTATTCTACTGATTCCTCTGATGAAGAATGGTGCAGGGACCCACACTGCACAGAATGCAGAGACTGTGAATGCAGTGATCCAGATATCTGCAATTGCAACACCGTCAGGATGATGAAGGCAGATGAAGATGAAATAAGCATAAACCTTTTCATGTAGATGATGGCAGCAACGGATCCTCAGATTAAAGATATGTACAAATTCTTGTTGACTGATCATTTCAAAAAGCCATCTTCCAGTTCAAAGAAGTCTCCTAACAAGGGGTATATACCACCTACTTCCTTATTTTCAGTTGAAGCTTTGACTCGACAGTTCAGAAATGAAGATTTTGGAGAAGATCTGCCGCAGACTTTGCCTGCGGTTCATCAGGAAATCAAAGAATTAAGGAAACCGATAAAAGAAAATAGGAGACTATGTATTGAAAATCACAAACATTTGAACATAAGATTAATAAATGCCCATGGTGCATCATCCTCACAAGGTCCTGATATTTCAGGAAAGACAGAAAATTGGACTTTCCATGAAAATCTAGTAATGACACACAGCGAGCAGCATGACAGTTCAGAAGAAGAAGGAGAAGAGAAAGACAGAACAGACTTTGGATGCAATATAATAAATAGGGATGTTATGTATTGCATTACGATGAAAGTCAAGATTGGGAACTAGTATGAGTACTGGAAAGTTCTTATGGATACGGGTTCTAGGCTAAATATTGTAAGTGATACTGTAGTAAGTATGAATCATAGAAGGCCAACTGCCTGCCCTAAGATTACTACAGCCAGCGGAGAAATCACTACCAGACATGAAGCAGAAATAGATGTATTTCTAAATGAAAAAATTGGCGTTCATCTAGTTTGTCCGGTGGTTACAGGAATGGATTGTGCAATGTATCTTGGTACTCCATTCTTCCAAAATTTCGAAAAACATGGAGCTAAGCTTGACAGCAGTAGTCAAAGGTATGGATATTTTGTCAGCTTAGAAGGTAAAGAAATTTTCTTCCCGTTTATAAATTCCAATACGCCTAATAGATTAAAAAGAATTGAAAGAATGCAAAATTTATTGGAAAAAATGGAAACAAAGAAAGAAATCCTAAAAACAAAAGAAAATTTGGATAATGGAAAATTTTCCACTCAAATAGCAGACCTCACTGCTAAGTTTAAAGAATGTTGTTCAGATGATCTGAATTCCTTCTGGCATATCAAAAAGCAGGAAGTAGATCTTCCTCTCCAAAAGGATTTCAGCAGAAAGTTGAGAAGGTCCAAGGCAGTAGCAATGAATGAAGACCAGATGAAATTATGCAAAGCTAAAATTAAAGATCTATTAAAGAAAGGTTTGATTAGAAAGAGTAAAAGCCCAATAGCATGCTTTGCATTTTATGTCAATAAACATGTTGAGATTGCCAGGGGAAAACCAAGGCTTGTAGTAAATTATAAACCCCTAAATGACATTCTAGATTATGATGCTTATCCATTGCCAAAACCATCGGTAATACTTGCTCAAATATCCAGGTCAAAGGTTTTTTCTAAATTTGATTTAAAATCTAGATTTTGGCAAGTAGGAATAAAAGAAGAGGATAAGTGGAAAACTGCTTTCTTAGTACCAGAAGGGCATTATGAGTGGAATATCATGCCATTTGGTTTAATTAATGCTCCTTCTGCATTTCAGAGAATCATGGATGAGACTTTTGAAGGGATGGAAGAATTCCTGAAAAAGTATATTGGTGATTTACTTATTCATTCTGATAACATTACTGACCACATTAAACATCTGAAGATTTTCTTATGCAGGGCCAAAGAGATGGGAATAGTGTTATCAGAATCCAAGATGAAATTGTTCAGGCCTATGATCGACTTCTTAGGATACAACATACAGTATGGTTCATATACTGTAATTCAAAGAAGTTTGAATTTTGTCGATCATTTTCCTGATGAGATTAAAGACAAAACTCAATTGCAGCGATTTTTAGGAAGTCTAAACTATATTTCAAAGTTCATAAAACATTGTGCTCAAGAGAGGAAACTGTTGAACAAAAGACTTCAGAAAAATCCAATTCCATGGGATGAAGAATGCACGCAAGCCGTCAGGTCAATAAAGGACAAGGTAAGAAGCATTCGGCCACTCTCACTGATCAAAGAAGAATGGGAAAACATTATCATGACAGATGCAAGTTATGAAGGATGGGGAGCAGCTCTATGCCAGAAAGTTCCAGATAGTAAAAATGGAATAGAGGTTTGTCAATATGCTTCTGGCCTTTGGGCTAAAAATCAGTTAAATTGGTCAAGTCTGAAGAAAAAACTCAGAGCAGTCTGTTTAGGCATAGCAAAGTTCAGAGATTCCGTGATCTACACTAGATTCACAGTGAGGACAGACTGTCAGGCATTGAAATCTGCTATTCATAAACGTGATTTTGAGGATGCTGCTCTAGTAAGGTGAATAATGCAGCTCAGTCAATATAATTTTGATATTGAATTCATAAAAGGTGACAAGAATAGTTTTGCAGACATGTTGAGTCGAGAATTCTTGTCAGAACATTCCATCATGAGCCTAAAATGCAACTTCATAAGAAGAAATGAAGAGACTGTTGAAATTGAGACTCCTTCTGGATGGGTATCCTATAGAGTGAATAAGACCCTTATGGAACATGATGATGAATGGGAGCCGATCAAAGAAATCAGACACAGGACAGGTACTGATTTCCTATGGACAGACCCACACCAGGATGAAATGAATGATGAAGCCTTTGAAGCCTTAGATTATCTGGAGCAGATCGGGAGTATAATCCACAGGATTGAAAGAGATCATGAAGATGACAACAGGGTCACTAGTTGCCATATCACCTTTAGAAGGTTTGATAATCATCTCGACAGAGAAAACTATGATCCAGATCGCCAAAAGGAAGCATTTTATACCGCCATGAATCTACAAAATTTTTCAGTTAATATTTTTTATTCTTTGCAGTTTTCTTTCCTATTTGAGGATACACCTGTTGAAGACTTGGAGGAAGAAGACCCATTACCAGATTGGTTTATGGAATGGTGGAAAATATATGGATTATCCCCATTAATTATGAATCCATATTCATTAACCATGTTAAAGATCCCCAGTTTTAGCACCCTTGAATTATTAGTGAGGACTCTGGTATTGAACAGAACAATCTGAGATTTGATGGAGATAAGTGACATAGATTTTCTTAATAGTGTCAGAAGATGTGGCCATGTGAGGTGGTTTGTCATGAATCACTATAAGTGCAGAAGAATTCTTCCAATTACAAACTATGATGAATTCCACTGACAGACTGATCCAAATTTGAATCCATTCCGGAGACAGCAATATTTGGATCTGCCAGACCCCTACAATGAAGCTGCCTGGGAATCTGAAAAAGAAGTCTTGGTACAATATTATTCCAACTACTTGATTGAAAGATGGAATTACCGCCACTACACATATCCTCAAATTGAATATTACACCTTTGATTGACGTATTTCCAACTGACTATGATGTTGGACGAGCTTTCGGGGATTCCCTCGTACTAGAAATCTCCACTGTGTAATCTTTGTACAGATTTGTATCCTGTCTTTAGGTATTTTCGAGCTTTCGTGGATTCCCTCGTACTGGAAATCTCCACTGTGTAAACATAATAAGCATCCTAGATTCGGTCCCCATATGCCTCTGGCTATACCCAAAAGGAGAAGGGATGAGATAACATGGGTCAATACGCCCATGCCCGAATCTAGCTTTTGGTGATTTGTTTCAGTTTGTAGAGAATATTTTCTTTGAATTATCTGTCTGTAGTCATGTCACGAACGGATGTTTGTTCCCTCACATGGCTATAAAATATTGAAGCCATAGAGTTAGACTCATTCGTTCGAGTCGGGTTTTGAGTCTGAGTTGAGAAGTTCTCCTGCTCTGCATCTGCGGACGATTAGTCTGATCTGCTTGCAACACGAGAAACTCCTCAAGTCTTTAGGAGATTCGAGAAGCCTGCGCATCAGTGCTTGGTGCTAGTGTAAACCTAAAGTGGTCGAATCTTTAGAGAGTCTGTGGTTCTAATCTAATCTTTTAGACTCAGTCTGTTGATTGGCCAGGTAGCCTGTAGATTTTTTATGCTTCGGCAAACTTATATTTACTAAATGCCACAATAGTCAATCTAAGGAAAAGGATTCTCCTTTATAACTCTGCAACTCTGTAATATGATTGTTCCGAGCATCTTTCTTATAATAAAATTATCTATGTTTCTCCACTCTACCTTGTGATATCTATCCCTTTATTTCCGCATATTTGATATCTGTGAAAAGTCCTGTGAAATTCACAGATATCAAATATGCGGAAATAAAGGGATAGGTATCACAAGGTAGAGTGGAGAAACATAGATAATTTTATTATAAGAAAGATGCTCGGAACAATCATATTACAGATTTGTAGAGTTACAAAGGAGAATCCTTTTCCTCAGATTGATTGTTGTGGCATTTAGTAGATATAAGTTTGCCGAAGCATAACAAATATACAGGCTACCTGGCCAATCAACAGACTGAGTCTAAAATATTAGATTAGAACCACAGACTCTCTAAAGATCTGGCCACTTTAGGTTCACACCAGTGTCAAGCACTAATGCGCAGGCTTCTCGAATCTCCTAAAGACTTGAGGAGTTTCTCGTGTTGCAAGCAGATCAGACTAATCGTCCGCAGATGCAGAGCAAGAGAACTTCTCGACTCAGACTCAAAACCCGACTCGAACGAATGAGTCTAAATCTATGGCTTCAATCTTTTATAGCCATGTGAGGGAACAAACATCCGTTCGTGACATGACTACAGACAGATAATTCAAAGCAAAGATGCTATACAATCTGAAACAAATCACCAAAAGCTAGATTCAGGCATGGGTGTACTGACCCATGTTATCTCATCCCTTCTCCTTTTACGGATAGCCAGAGGCATATGGGGACCGAATCTAGGACGCTTATTATGTTTACACAGTGGAGATTTCCAGTATGAGGGAATCCACGAAAGCTCAAAAAGACCTAAAGACAGGATACAAATCTGTACAAAGATTACACAGTGGATATTTCCAGTACGAGAGAATCCACGAAACCTCATCCAACATCATAGTCAACTGGAAAGACATCAATCAAAAGTGTAATAGTCGATTTGAGGATATGTGTAGTGGCGGCAATTCAATCTTTCAATCAAGTAGTTGGAATAATATTGTACCAAGACTTCTTTTTCAAATTCCCAGGAAGCTTCATCGTAGGGGTCTAGCAGATCCAAATATTGCAGTCTCCGGAATGGATTCAGATTTGGATCAGTCTGTCGGTGGAATTCATCATAGTTTGTACTTGGAAGAATTCTTCTGCAATTATAGTTATTCATGACAAACCACCTCACATGGCCACATCTTCTGACACTATTAAGAAAATCTATGTCACTTATCTCCATCAAATCTCGGATTGTTCTGTTCAATACCAGAGTCCTCATTAATAATTCATGGGTGCTAAAACTGGGGATCTTTAACATGGTTATTGAATATGGATTCATAATTAATGGGGATAATCCATATATTTTCCACCATTCCATAAACCAATCTGGTAATGGGTCTTCTTCCTCCAAGTCTTCAATAGGTGTATCCTCAAATAGGAAAGAAAAATGCAAAGAATAAAAACATATTAACTGAAAAATTTTGTAGATTCATGGTGGTATAAAATGCTTCCTTTTTGCGATCTGGATCATAGTTTTCTATGTCGAGATGATTATCAAACCTTCTAAAGGTGATATGGCAGCTGGTGACCCTGTTGTCATCTTCATGATCTATTTCAATCCTGTGGATTATACTCCCGATCTGCTCCAGATAATCTAAGGCTTCAAAAGCTTCATCATTCATTTCATCTTGGTGTGGGTCTGTCCATAGGAAATCAATACATGTCCTATGTCTGATTTCTTTGATCGGCTCCCATTCATCATCATGTTCCATAAGGGTCTTATTCAATCTATAGGATACCCATCCAGAAGGAGTCTCAATTTCAACAGTCTCTTCATTTTTTCTTCTGAAGTTGCATTTTAGGCTCATGATGGAATGTTCTAACAAGAATTCTCGACTCAACATGTCTGCAAAACTATTCTTGTCACCTTTTATGAATTCAATATCAAAATTATATTGACTGAGCTGCATTATCCACCTTACTATAGCAGCATCCTCAAAATCACATTTATGAATAGCAGATTTTAATGCCTGACAGTCTGTCCTTATTGTGAATCTAGGGTAGATCACGAAATCTCTGAACTTTGCTATGCCTAAACAGACTTCTCTGAGTTCTTTCTTCAGACTTGACCAATTTAACTGATTTTTAGCCCAGAGGCCAGAAGCATATTGACAAACCTCTATTCCATTTTTACTATCTGGAACTTTCTGGCATAGAGCTGCTCCCCATCCTTCATAACTTGCATCTGTCATGATAATATTTTCCCATTCTTCTCTGATCAAGGAGAGTGGCTGAATGCTTCTTACCTTTTCCTTTATTGACCTGACAGCTTGCGTGCATTCTTTCCTCTCTTGAGCACAATGTTTTATGAACTTTGAAATATAGTTTAGACTTCCTAAAAATCGTTGCAATTGAGTTTTGTCTTTTATCTCATCAGGAAAATGATCGACAAAATTCAAACTTCTTTGAATTACAGTATATGAACCATATTGTATGTTGTATCCTAAGAAGTCGATCATAGGCCTGAACAATTTCATCTTCGATTCTGATAACACTATTCCCATCTCTTTGACCCTGCATAAGAAAATCTTCAGATGTTTAATGTGGTCAGTAATGTTATCAGAATCAATAAATAAATCATCAATATACCTTTTCAGGAATTCTTCCATCCCTTCAAAAGTCTCATCCATGATTCTCTGAAATGCAGAAGGAGCATTAACTAAATCAAATGGCATGATATTCCACTCATAATGCCCTTCTGGTACTGAGAAAGCAGTTTTCCACTTATCCTCTTCTTTTATTCCTACTTGCCAAAATCCAGATTTTAAATCAAATTTAGAAAAAATCTTTGACCTGGATATTTGAGCAAGTATTACCGATGGTTTCGGTAATGGATAAGCATCATAATCTAGAATGTCATTTAGGGGTTTATAATTTACTACAAGCCTTGGTTTTCCCTTGGCAATCTCAGCATGTTTATTGACATAAAATGCAAATCATGCTATTGGGCTTTTACTCTTTCTGATCAAACCTTTCTTTAAGAGATCTTTAATTTCAGCTCTGCATAATTTCATCTGGTCTTCATTCATTGCTACTGCCTTGGACCTTTTCAACTTTCTGCTGAAATCCTTTTTGAGAGGAAGATCTACTTCCTGCTTTTTGATATGCCAGAAGGCATTCAGATCATCTGAACAACATTCTTTAAACTTAGCCATGAGGTCTGCTATTTAAGTGGCAAATTTTCCATTATCCAAATTTTCTTCTGTTTTTAGGATTTCTTTCTTTGTTTCCATTTTTGCCAATAGATTCTTCATTCTTTAAATTCTTTTTAATCTATTAGGCGCATTGGAATTTATAAACGGGAAGAAAATTTCTTTACCTTCTAAGCTGACAAAATATCCATACCTTTGATTGCTGTTGTCAAGCTTAGCTCCATGTTTTCCGAAATTTTGGAAGAATGGAGTACCAAGATACATTGCACAATCCATTCCTGTAACCACCAGACAAACTAGATGAACGCCAATTTTTTCATTTAGAAATACATCTATTTCTGCTTCATGTCTGGTAGTGATTTCTCCGCTGGCTGTAGTAATCTTAGGGCAGGCAGTTGGCCTTCTATGATTCATACTTACTACAGTATCACTTACAATATTTAGCCTGGAACCCGTATCCATAAGAACTTTCCAGTACTCATACTAGTTCCCAATCTTGAATTTCATCCTAATGCAATACATAACATCCCTATTTATTATATTGCATCCAAAGTCTGTTCTGTCTTTCTCTTCTCCTTCTTCTTCTGAACTGTCATGCTGCTGGTTGTGTGTCATTACTAGATTTGCATGGAAAGTCCAATTTTCTATCTTTCCTGAAATATCAGGACCTTGTGAGGATGATGCACCATGGGCATTTATTAATATTATGTTCAAATCTTAGTGATTTTCAATACATGGTCTCCTATTTTCTTTTATCGTTTTCCTTAATTCTTTGATTGCTCGATGAACCGCAGGAAAAGTCTGTGGCAGATCTTCTCCAAAATCCTCATTTCTGAACTGTCGAGTCAAAGCTTCAACTGAAAATAAGGAAGCAGGTGGTACATACCCCTTGTTAGGAGACTTCTTTGAACTGGAAGATGGCTTGTTGAAATGATCAGTCAACATGGATTTATACATATCTTTAATCTAAGGATCTGTTGTTGCCATCATCTGCATGAACAGGTTTCTGCTTATTTCATCTTCATCTGCTTTCATCATCCTGACTGTGTTGCAATTGCAGATATCTGGATCACTGCATTCACAGTCTCTGCATTCTGTGCAGTGTGGGTCCTTGCACCATTCTTCATCAAAGGAATCAGTAGAATAAACATAGTTTATTTCATCTTTTGTTCCAGAGTCAGAAGATATTAATTCATCACAGCTGCTAGGTAAATCAAAGAAATTAATTTTTCCTTTTAAGTTTATGTATGATATTTTTTCTTTGATTTTTCATTTTTCTTCTCTAGGCAATTCGGAGCTGTGTGGCCTTTTTTGTTGTAGTTATAACAAATGATCTCCCTTTCTTTAGAGAACATTTTTGTGTGTTTGTAAGGCTTTGTTCTATTGTGCTTTTTCTTAGATTTGTCTTGGGAAAACTAAGAATTCTTCTGTTTGAGATGTTTTTTCCTTCTTCTATGCCTCCCAGAATTATCAGCTTTGCCAAGATGCCACTGCTTATATAATTGCTAATATCCATGTGGCTTTTTGGGATTTGTTGCTGCTCTTGCAATTTTCATCTGTGAACATAACTCAACAATAATTGCTTTGACAGCTTGCCTTATAATCCCAAATTTGTAGTCGCCAATCTTTCCTGGTAACTTATTTACAATTGTTGTAGAAACCCATTGTGGAAGAGAGGCAACAAAAATTTCTTTCCATTTGGGTTCTAGTATCAATTCAAGAGACAAAGTATGTAATCTGTGGAGAAATTCATTAAAATCCTCATCAAAAGTGCTGCATATTATGCAATTTCATAGCCAATAGAGTTACAGTAGTAATATCATTAGTGATTTGTGGGAAACCAATGAAATTCACTGTAATGCTGTAAATCAATTTTCCAATCATATTATTTACAGGCAAATTGGTGACTGGATCCATGTAGGTAGAACCATCTTCATTTAATACCACTGGTTGTTCCCAATGGGGAAGGAGATTTGGTTCTTTAATTGTTTCCGCTTTTAACCAGGAATCCAACGTTCCTTCAAATCCTCCAATAATCCTTCTGGTGGCATTGATTGGGCCAATGTCATCTGAAAGATAGGTTCTGTAACATACGAGCATGGAATGCAACACAGACATGACTTCGGCTTCTGTACAGTTATCAATATTCCACGAATATGTGGAATTTGCATACCAGTCTTTATGGTATTCTGATTTCATCAAATCCCGTCGGTCTGGGGCAGGGTTCCAAGTAGTATCCCATCGGGATCTTGAGGATGTAGCATTGACTTGTGTTTCAATGCTTTCTTCTGGAGCTGGAATACCAAATTGTTCTTTATACTGGACAGAAAAATTATTAATACAAGCTTCAAGTTCATCAACTTCTGGAACTGAATCTATTTTATGAAGGCGTGTATGTTCTTTGCTTCCTTCTTCATCTTCATGAGAGGTTTCTCCAAATAAAAAACTTGTTTTTTAATTACTTGGGATTTATTCAGTCTCTTTGGATTTGGATGCAGTAGCAACTAGACTAAAGATGTATGGATTTGCAAATAAAGAATACGGATGATTTGATGTAGGTAGAGGAAAATTTATGGAGCTAGGGGCCTTGATGAGACTTTCAACAGAGGAGGTGAGAGAATAAGGAAGTGTACTTTTTGGTTCAGAAAAAAGAGTAGCCGTCTTATATGCATCTGTGTTAGGCTTCTTTTTCAAAGAATCAATTCCTTTGGTCACTTCCCATACTTGTTTCTTTACAATATCAAGGCTATTGGAAACTTTGACAATTTCTTTTCCATGGGCAATAGAGGCTTCATGGATCTTTCTTTCTGTTGATAGAGAGAGCTTATCTAGACAATGAGCAATGGTTTGGTCATTTTCTGCCAGAGTCTTCACACTGTCATTCAAGAAAACAGTGTTGTAGTCTTGTTTCTGCAACACTCTTCCCATCATGAGTTTTAATTCAGAGCATGCAGTATCAACAAAATCAAGCCTGTTTTTTAAATACTTTTCAAGACTAGATAATGCCAGGTTTGTCCAATTTGCAGCAGCAATGGAATCTTTGGCTGCTATAGAGGGATCATCAGGATGAGAGGGAAGAACTATGTACATTTTCCCATCCTGGCTTCTGATAACAAAATTCTTCCAAGGAGGAAATTCTGTATCAGTCTCAAAAATTGAACCATCAAGGAGTTCCCATTTATGCTTGTTAGGAGTCCGTGATCTTATCATATTTACATGAAATTGTGAACAAATCTGTCTAATCAATTCTTCTCCTTGTTGTCTTACTGCTATCAAAGATCTTGGGATATTTGGTTTGTCCGACATATTATGGATCTTTGGCTCAAAAGTAGGTGCTTTGAGAGGAGGATGAATGACTACAAGATTTTCAGACATCTTTCCTTCTACAAATTTTTTAGAATCTTTAATCTTTTTCTGCTTGGCTTGATTCCTGAATTGTTTCATTAAAGATTCTTCTATGATGTTTGAAGAAGGATAATACCATTCATAGAATGATATCCACTGGTTGTTTGCTTTCATCCATCCTTTCCATTTATCTACATTCTGCTTATTAAAAGCAGGTCTGTCAATTTTCTCAAGAAGTCTGAATTCTTGCAGATACATATGTTCTTTCTCATGAGTGAACATATCCCAATGGAACATTTTCTTTTTCCAAACATCCTCTGGGTCATAGGGGCTAATGCCCTTAAATATCTTCAGAAAGGCCATAATCTCAGAATCAGAAGGAATTTCGACATGTTTTGGGATTTTTTCAATGAGATTTCTTCGATAGGAAGGAATAGACAAATCTTTTTCATACCCAAGGCCTCTGGTAGAAGAACTTGATACAATCTGTACAAGGAGTTCTTCTTGTGGGTTAAAGAATGTAACATGCTTAAAGCTTTCTTCAGAAGAATCAGATGAAGGAGTGAATTTTATCATATTGATTCTTTTAGAAGAGTCAACATGAGGTGTTGGAGGATCAGATGAAAACTGACAGAAAATTTTAATGGGGCTGATCACAGACAGAACTGAAAACTGAACTTTTTGGTGGTTGAGTGAATAATTTTTTTAATGACTCAAAAACAACAGGATCAATTACAATCTGTTGTTGAGGCTGAGACTGTGCAGGATGTAATTGATTGTTTACTGTAGTCGGAATAGTAGAAACAGAGGGTCTACCACTTTCTTCTTTATGCTCTCGGGGGAAACGAGTGATTACTCTGTCATCTAATTCAGTGATTATTGACTGTGTAGCAGCAATGGGTCTTCTGACTGGTTTAGCCCAGTTTGTTATCCAATCATCAGGAGGGCAAAGGTCATTTCTGGAGATAGGCACAGGTGCTACTGGATTGCAAGAGGAGTCATATTGTATTAGAGTTACAGTGCCATCAGGAGGGGAATGCAAAACAGCTGGAATGGTCGTATTATAAAATCTTAAGCAAGTGATTAAAAAGATGGTTATATTTTTGGATTTTGATCTGAAATGCTCATAGCCTTTTGTCTGTACTCCTAAGGTTAAACATTTCAGGATATGAGGGTCTGACAAAGAAACAGAAAAATCAGGATATACATCGTATTGTACAGGGCCATCTGATAGGCTAGTTTCTATTCCACCTATGAGGGCTTTAGAGAACACAGTCCATCGATTATCAAAAATGGCTGAAAAAACATAGGCTCTTTGTCCTTTTCTGTGTAGAGCATTTAGCCCGACTCTTACCATCCCCAGATGGACGTACTGGTATCCAGATTTCAAAGCAGCTTTTATCTGTCGTTCTTCTAATAGGGGAACAGTCATCATAAGATTGAGATTTAAATCCGTTTGAACTGCTTTTTCTCTTATTTTGATCTGACTTAGGGCTCTAAAGTGGAATGGAGATAATCCTCTATAAACTTCTGCAGGGGAAACAGGAGGTAGTTTCCAGTTTACAGTAGGGCTTAGTTCTTCTTTTTCAATAGAAGCAGAGTTTCCGGAAGAGGATTCAGTATGACAAATAATCTCTAAACCAGATCTTAACTCATCTTCATTTTGAACTTCTTGAAAATGGTTTGATCCAAACATTCCTTTAGAATTAGAAGGTGCGTCCATTTTAGTATAGAGAGAAGATACTAGAAGAAATACCCGGAAAATCTTGTTGATGAATATCAAGAAGTTTTGCGGCTTTCTGTTGGAGGAAAAATTGTGGATTCCTCGACTCGAATTCTACGCCAGACGTCTTCAACACCCTTCAAACGCCATCCGCGGAAACTATGGGCTACAAATGCTATACCCGGCCTCAACAAATTCGCGATCCACTCAGACAATATCTCACAGACAACATCCACTCAAACAAATACTTGGCTCTGATACCATTTCACAGGACCTTTCACAGATATCAAATATGCGGAAATAAAGGGATAGATATCACAAGGTAGAGTGGAGAAACATAGATAATTTTATTATAAGAAAGATGCTCGGAACAATCATATTACAGAGTTGCAGAGTTACAAAGGAGAATCCTTTTCCTCAGATTGACTGTTGTGGCATTTAGTAAATATAAGTTTGCCGAAGCATAACAAATCTACAGGCTACCTGGCCAATCAACAGACTAAGTCTAAAAGATTAGATTAGAACCACAGACTCTCTAAAGATCCGGCCACTTTAGGTTCACACCAGCGTCAAGCACTGATGCGCAGGCTTCTCGAATCTCCTAAAGACTTGAGGACTTTCTCGTGTTGCAAGCATATCAGACTGATCGTCCGCAGATGCACAGAAAAGGACAAAGAGCCTATCTTTTTTCAGCCCTTCTTGATAATCGATGGAATGTGTTCTCTAAAGCCCTCATAGGTGGAATAGAAACCAGCCTATCAGACAGCCCTGTACAATACGATGTATATCCTGATTTTTCTGTTTCTTTGTCAGACCCTTATATCTTGAAATGTTTAACCTTAGGAGTACAGACAAAAGGCTATGAGCATTTTAGATCAAAATCCAAAAATATGACCATCTTTTTTATCACTTGCGTAAGATTTTATAATACGACCATTCCAACTGTTTTGCATTCCCCTCCTGATGGCACTGTAACTCTAATACAATATGACTCCTCTTGCAATCCAGTAGCACCTGTGCCTATCTCCAGAAATGACCTTTTCCCTCCTCATGATTTTTTAACAAACTGGGCTAAACCAGTCAGAAGACCCATTGCTGTTGCACAGTCAATAATCACTGAATTAGATGACAGAGTAATCACTCGTTTCCCCCGAGAGCATAAAGAAGAAAGTGGTAGACCCTCTATTTCTACTATTCCGACTACAGTAAATAATCAATTACATCCTACACAGTCTCAGCCTCAACAACAGATTGTAATTGATCCTGCTGTTTTTGAGTCATTAAAAAAATTATTCACTCAGCCACCAGAAAGTTCAGTTTTCAGTTCTGTCTGTGATCACCCCCATTGTTCAAAAACTTTCTATCAGTTTTCATCTGATCCTCCAACACCTCATGGTGACTCTTCTAAAAGAATCAATATGATAAAATTCACTCCTTCATCTGATTCTTCTGAAGAAAGCTATAAGCGTGTTACATTCTTTAACCCACAAGAAGAACTCCTTGTATAGACTGTATCAAGTTCTTCTACCAGAGGCCTTGGGTATGAAAAAGATTTTCCTATTCCTTCCTACCGAAGAAATCCCATTGACAAAATCCCAAAACATGTCGAAATTCCTTCTGATTCTGAGATTATGGCCTTTCTGAAGATCTTTAAGGGCATTAGCCCCTATGACCCAGAGGATGTTTGGAAAAATAAAATGTTCCATTGGGATATGTTCACTCATGAGAAAGAACATCTGTATCTGCAAGAAGTTAGACTTCTTGAGAAAAATGACAGACCTACTTTTAATAATAAGAATGTAGATAAATGGAAAGGATGGATGAAAGCAAACAACCAGTGGATATCATTCTATGAATGGTATTATCCTTCTACAAACATCATAGAAGAATCTTTAATGAAACAATTCAGGAATCAAGCCAAGCATAAAAAGATTAAAGATTCTCAAAAATTTGTAGAAGAAAAGATGTCTGAAAATCTTGTAGTCATTCCTCCTCCTCTCAAAGCACCTACTTTTGAGCCAAAGGTCCATAATATGTTGGACAAAAAAAATATCCCAAGATCTTTGATAGCAGTAAGACAACAAGGAGAAGAATTGATTAGACAAATTTGTTCACAATTTCATGTAAATATGATAAGATCAGGGACTCCTAACAAGCATAAATGGGAGCTCCTTGATGGTTCGATTTTTGATACTGATACAGAATTTCCTCCTTGGAAGAATTTTGTTATCAGAAGCCAGGATGGGAAAATGTACAGAGTTCTTCCCTCTCATCCTGATGATCCCTCTATAGCAGCCAAAGATTCCATTGCTGCTACAAATTGGACAAACCTGGCATTATCTAGTCTTGAAAAGTATTTAAAAAAACAGGTTTGATTCTGTTGATACTGCATGCTCTGAATTAAAACTCATGATGGGTAGAGTGTTGCAGAAACAAGACTACAACACTATTTACTTGAATGACAGTGTGAAGACTCTTGCAGAAAATGACCAAACCATTGCTCAGAGTCTAGATAAGCTCACTCTATCAACAGAAAGAAAGATCCATGAAGCCTTTGTTGCCCATGGAAAAGAAATTGTCAAAGTTTCCAATAGCCTTGATATTGTAAAGAAACAAGTATGGGAAGTGACCGAAGGAATTGATTCTTTGAAAAAGAAGACTCACACAGATGCATATAAGACGGCTACTCTTTTTTCTAAACCAGAAAGTACACTTCCTTATTCTCTCACCTCCTCTGTTGAAAGTCTCATCAAGGCCCCTAACTCCATAAATTTTCCTCCACCTACATCAACTCATCCGTATTCTTTATTTGCAAATCCCAGCATCTTTATTCCAGTTGCTACTGCATCCAAATCCAAAGAGACTGAAGAAATCCCAAGTAATTACAAAACAAGTTTTTTATTTAGAGAAACCTCTCATGAAGATGAAGATGAAATAAGTAGAAATCTGTTCATGCAGATGATGGAAGCAATGGATCCTCAAATTAAAGATATGTACAAATCCTTGTTGACTGATCATTTCAACAAGCCATCTTCCAGTTCAAAGAAGTCTCCTAAGAAGGGGTATGTACCACCTGCTTCCTTATTTTCAGTTGAAGCTTTGACTCGATAGTTCAGAAATGAATATTTTGGAGAAGATATGTCGCAGACTTTGCCTACGGTTCATTAGGCAATCAAAGAATTAAGGAAACCGATAAAAAAAATAGGAGACTATGTATTGAAAATCACAAATATTTGAACATAAGATTAATAAATGCCCATGGTGCATCATCCTCACAAGGTCCTGATATTTCAGGAAAGACAGAAAATTGGACTTTCCATGCAAATCCAGTAATCACACACAGCCAGCAGCATGACTGTTCAGAAGAAGAAGGAGAAGAGAAAGACAGAACAGACTTTGGATGCAATATAATAAATAGGGATGTTATATATTGCATTAGGATGAAATTCAAGATTGGGAACCAGTATGAGTACTGGAAAGTTCTTATGGATACGGGTTCTAGGCTAAATATTGTAAGTGATATTGTAGTAAGTATGAATCATAGAAGGCCAACTTCCTGCCCTAAGATTACTACAGCCAGTGGAGAAATCACTACCAGACATGAAGCAGAAATAGATGTATTTCTAAATAAAAAAATTGGCGTTCATCTAGTTTGTCTGGTGGTTACAGGAATGGATTGTGCAATGTATCTTGGTACTCCTTTCTTCCAAAATTTTGAAAAACATGGAGCTAAGCTTGACAGCAGGAGTCAAAGGTATGGATATTTTGTCAGCTTAGAAGGTAAAGAAATTTTCTTCCCATTTATAAATTTCAATACACCTAATAGATTAAAAAGAATTGAAAGAATGCAGAATCTATTGGCAAAAATGGAAACAAAGAAAGAAATCCTAAAAACAGAAGAAAATTTGGATAATGGAAAATTTGCCACTCAAATAGCAGACCTCATGACTAAGTTTAAGGAATGTTGTTCAGATGATCCGAATGCCTTCTGGCATATCAAAAAGCAGGAAGTAGATCTTCCTCTCAAAAAGGATTTTAGCGGAAAGTTGAGAAGGTCCAAGGCAGTAGCAATGAATGAAGACCAGATGAAATTATGCAGAGCTGGAATTAAAGATCTATTAAAGAAAGGTTTGATCAGAAAGAGTAAAAGCCCAATAGCATGCTTTGCATTTTATGTCAATAAACATGCTGAGATTGCCAGGGGAAAACCAAGGCTTGTAGTAAATTATAAACCCCTAAATGACATTCTAGATTATGATGCTTATCCATTACCGAAACCATTGGTAATACTTGCTCAAATATCCAGGTCAAAGATTTTTTCTAAATTTGATTTAAAATCTGGATTTTGGCAAGTAGGAATAAAAGAAGAGGATAAGTGGAAAACTGCTGTCTCAGTACCAGAAGGGCATTATGAGTGGAATATCATGCCATTTGGTTTAATTAATTCTCCTTCTGCATTTCAGAGAATCATGGACGAGACTTTTGAAGGGATGGAAGAATTCCTGAAAAAGTATATTGATGATTTACTTATTCATTCTGATAACATTATTGACCACATTAAACATCTGAAGATTTTCTTATGCAGGGTCAAAGAGATGGGAATAGTGTTATCAGAATCCAAGATGAAATTGTTCAGGCCTATGATCGACTTCTTAGGATACAACATACAGTATGGTTCATATACTATAATTCAAAGAAGTTTGAATTTTGTCGATCATTTTGCTGATGAGATAAAAGACAAAACTCAATTGCAGCGATTTTTAGGAAGTCTAAACTATATTTCAAACTTCATAAAACATTGTGCTCAAGAGAGGAAACTGTTGAACAAAAGACTTCAGAAAATTCCAATTCCATGGGATGAAGAATGCACGAAAGCTGTCAGGTCAATAAAGGACGAGGTAAGAAGCATCCGGCCACTCTCCCCGATCAGAGAAGAATGGGAAAATATTATCATGACAGATGCAAGTTATGAAGGATGGGGAGCAGCTCTATGCCAAAAGTTCCAGATAGTAAAATGGAATAGAGGTTTTTCAATATGCTTCTAGCCTCTGGGCTAAAAATCAGTTAAATTGGTCAAGTCTAAAGAAATAACTCAGAGCAATCTGTTTAGGCATAGCAAAGTTCAGAGCTTTCGTGATCTACACTAGATTCACAGTAAGGACAGACTGTCAAGCATTGAAATCTGCTATTCATAAACGTGATTTTGAGGATGCTGCTATAGTAAGGTGAATAATGCAGCTCAGTCAATATAATTTTGATATTGAATTCATAAAAGGTGACAAGAATAGTTTTGCAGACATGTTGAGTCGAGAATTCTTGTCAGAACATTCCATCATGAGCCTAAAATGAAACTTCAAAAGAAGAAATAAAGAGACTGTTGAAATTGAGACTCCTTCTGGATGGGTATCCTATAGAGTGAATAAGACCCTTATGGAACATGATGATGAATGGGAGCCGATCAAAGAAATCAGACACAGGACAGGTACTGATTTCCTATGGAAAGACCCACACCAGGATGAAATGAATGATGAAGCCTTTGAAGCCTTAGATTATCTGGAGCAGATCGGGAGTATAATCCACAGGATTGAAAGAGATCATGAAGATGACAACAGGGTCACCAGCTACCATATCACCTTTAGAAGGTTTGATAATCATCTCGACAGAGAAAACTATGATCCAGATCACCAAAAGGAAGCATTTTATACCACCATGAATCTACAAAAATTTTCAGTTAATATGTTTTATTCTTTGCAGTTTTCTTTCCTATTTGAGGATACACCTGTTGAAGACTTGGAGGAAGAAGACCCATTACCAGATTGGTTTATGGAATGGTGGAAAATATATGGATTATCCCCATTAATTATGAATCCATATTCATTAACCATGTTAAAGATCCCCAGTTTTAGCACCCCTGAATTATTAATGAGGACTCTAGTATTGAACAGAACAATCCAAGATTTGATGGAGATAAGTGACATAGATTTTCTTAATAGTGTCAGAAGATGTGGCCATGTGAGGTGGTTTGTCATGAATCACTATAAGTGCAGAAGAATTCTTCCAATTACAAACTATGATGAATTCCACTGACAGACTGATCCAAATTTGAATCCATTCCGGAGACAGCAATATTTGGATCTGCCAGACCCCTACAATGAAGCTGCCTGGGAATCTGAAAAAGAAGTCTTGGTACAATATTATTCCAACTACTTGATTGAAAGATGGAATTACCGCCACTACACATATCCTCAAATTGAATATTACACCTTTGATTGACGTATTTCCAACTGACTATGATGTTGGACGAGCTTTCGGGGATTCCCTCGTACTAGAAATCTCCACTGTGTAATCTTTGTACAGATTTGTATCCTGTCTTTAGGTATTTTCGAGCTTTCGTGGATTCCCTCGTACTGGAAATCTCCACTGTGTAAACATAATAAGCATCCTAGATTCGGTCCCCATATGCCTCTGGCTATACCCAAAAGGAGAAGGGATGAGATAACATGG
Organism: Pinus taeda; assembly: GCA_000404065.3. Taxonomy (NCBI): domain Eukaryota; kingdom Viridiplantae; phylum Streptophyta; class Pinopsida; order Pinales; family Pinaceae; genus Pinus; species Pinus taeda. The sequence continues at coordinate 61,608 of APFE031207196.1, read as the reverse complement.
GTCAATACGCCCATGCCCGAATCTAGCTTTTGGTGATTTGTTTCAGTTTGTAGAGAATATTTTCTTTGAATTATCTGTCTGTAGTCATGTCACGAACGGATGTTTGTTCCCTCACATGGCTATAAAATATTGAAGCCATAGAGTTAGACTCATTCGTTCGAGTCGGGTTTTGAGTCTGAGTTGAGAAGTTCTCCTGCTCTGCATCTGCGGACGATTAGTCTGATCTGCTTGCAACACGAGAAACTCCTCAAGTCTTTAGGAGATTCGAGAAGCCTGCGCATCAGTGCTTGGTGCTAGTGTAAACCTAAAGTGGTCGAATCTTTAGAGAGTCTGTGGTTCTAATCTAATCTTTTAGACTCAGTCTGTTGATTGGCCAGGTAGCCTGTAGATTTTTTATGCTTCGGCAAACTTATATTTACTAAATGCCACAATAGTCAATCTAAGGAAAAGGATTCTCCTTTATAACTCTGCAACTCTGTAATATGATTGTTCCGAGCATCTTTCTTATAATAAAATTATCTATGTTTCTCCACTCTACCTTGTGATATCTATCCCTTTATTTCCGCATATTTGATATCTGTGAAAAGTCCTGTGAAATTCACAGATATCAAATATGCGGAAATAAAGGGATAGGTATCACAAGGTAGAGTGGAGAAACATAGATAATTTTATTATAAGAAAGATGCTCGGAACAATCATATTACAGATTTGTAGAGTTACAAAGGAGAATCCTTTTCCTCAGATTGATTGTTGTGGCATTTAGTAGATATAAGTTTGCCGAAGCATAACAAATATACAGGCTACCTGGCCAATCAACAGACTGAGTCTAAAATATTAGATTAGAACCACAGACTCTCTAAAGATCTGGCCACTTTAGGTTCACACCAGTGTCAAGCACTAATGCGCAGGCTTCTCGAATCTCCTAAAGACTTGAGGAGTTTCTCGTGTTGCAAGCAGATCAGACTAATCGTCCGCAGATGCAGAGCAAGAGAACTTCTCGACTCAGACTCAAAACCCGACTCGAACGAATGAGTCTAAATCTATGGCTTCAATCTTTTATAGCCATGTGAGGGAACAAACATCCGTTCGTGACATGACTACAGACAGATAATTCAAAGCAAAGATGCTATACAATCTGAAACAAATCACCAAAAGCTAGATTCAGGCATGGGTGTACTGACCCATGTTATCTCATCCCTTCTCCTTTTACGGATAGCCAGAGGCATATGGGGACCGAATCTAGGACGCTTATTATGTTTACACAGTGGAGATTTCCAGTATGAGGGAATCCACGAAAGCTCAAAAAGACCTAAAGACAGGATACAAATCTGTACAAAGATTACACAGTGGATATTTCCAGTACGAGAGAATCCACGAAACCTCATCCAACATCATAGTCAACTGGAAAGACATCAATCAAAAGTGTAATAGTCGATTTGAGGATATGTGTAGTGGCGGCAATTCAATCTTTCAATCAAGTAGTTGGAATAATATTGTACCAAGACTTCTTTTTCAAATTCCCAGGAAGCTTCATCGTAGGGGTCTAGCAGATCCAAATATTGCAGTCTCCGGAATGGATTCAGATTTGGATCAGTCTGTCGGTGGAATTCATCATAGTTTGTACTTGGAAGAATTCTTCTGCAATTATAGTTATTCATGACAAACCACCTCACATGGCCACATCTTCTGACACTATTAAGAAAATCTATGTCACTTATCTCCATCAAATCTCGGATTGTTCTGTTCAATACCAGAGTCCTCATTAATAATTCATGGGTGCTAAAACTGGGGATCTTTAACATGGTTATTGAATATGGATTCATAATTAATGGGGATAATCCATATATTTTCCACCATTCCATAAACCAATCTGGTAATGGGTCTTCTTCCTCCAAGTCTTCAATAGGTGTATCCTCAAATAGGAAAGAAAAATGCAAAGAATAAAAACATATTAACTGAAAAATTTTGTAGATTCATGGTGGTATAAAATGCTTCCTTTTTGCGATCTGGATCATAGTTTTCTATGTCGAGATGATTATCAAACCTTCTAAAGGTGATATGGCAGCTGGTGACCCTGTTGTCATCTTCATGATCTATTTCAATCCTGTGGATTATACTCCCGATCTGCTCCAGATAATCTAAGGCTTCAAAAGCTTCATCATTCATTTCATCTTGGTGTGGGTCTGTCCATAGGAAATCAATACATGTCCTATGTCTGATTTCTTTGATCGGCTCCCATTCATCATCATGTTCCATAAGGGTCTTATTCAATCTATAGGATACCCATCCAGAAGGAGTCTCAATTTCAACAGTCTCTTCATTTTTTCTTCTGAAGTTGCATTTTAGGCTCATGATGGAATGTTCTAACAAGAATTCTCGACTCAACATGTCTGCAAAACTATTCTTGTCACCTTTTATGAATTCAATATCAAAATTATATTGACTGAGCTGCATTATCCACCTTACTATAGCAGCATCCTCAAAATCACATTTATGAATAGCAGATTTTAATGCCTGACAGTCTGTCCTTATTGTGAATCTAGGGTAGATCACGAAATCTCTGAACTTTGCTATGCCTAAACAGACTTCTCTGAGTTCTTTCTTCAGACTTGACCAATTTAACTGATTTTTAGCCCAGAGGCCAGAAGCATATTGACAAACCTCTATTCCATTTTTACTATCTGGAACTTTCTGGCATAGAGCTGCTCCCCATCCTTCATAACTTGCATCTGTCATGATAATATTTTCCCATTCTTCTCTGATCAAGGAGAGTGGCTGAATGCTTCTTACCTTTTCCTTTATTGACCTGACAGCTTGCGTGCATTCTTTCCTCTCTTGAGCACAATGTTTTATGAACTTTGAAATATAGTTTAGACTTCCTAAAAATCGTTGCAATTGAGTTTTGTCTTTTATCTCATCAGGAAAATGATCGACAAAATTCAAACTTCTTTGAATTACAGTATATGAACCATATTGTATGTTGTATCCTAAGAAGTCGATCATAGGCCTGAACAATTTCATCTTCGATTCTGATAACACTATTCCCATCTCTTTGACCCTGCATAAGAAAATCTTCAGATGTTTAATGTGGTCAGTAATGTTATCAGAATCAATAAATAAATCATCAATATACCTTTTCAGGAATTCTTCCATCCCTTCAAAAGTCTCATCCATGATTCTCTGAAATGCAGAAGGAGCATTAACTAAATCAAATGGCATGATATTCCACTCATAATGCCCTTCTGGTACTGAGAAAGCAGTTTTCCACTTATCCTCTTCTTTTATTCCTACTTGCCAAAATCCAGATTTTAAATCAAATTTAGAAAAAATCTTTGACCTGGATATTTGAGCAAGTATTACCGATGGTTTCGGTAATGGATAAGCATCATAATCTAGAATGTCATTTAGGGGTTTATAATTTACTACAAGCCTTGGTTTTCCCTTGGCAATCTCAGCATGTTTATTGACATAAAATGCAAATCATGCTATTGGGCTTTTACTCTTTCTGATCAAACCTTTCTTTAAGAGATCTTTAATTTCAGCTCTGCATAATTTCATCTGGTCTTCATTCATTGCTACTGCCTTGGACCTTTTCAACTTTCTGCTGAAATCCTTTTTGAGAGGAAGATCTACTTCCTGCTTTTTGATATGCCAGAAGGCATTCAGATCATCTGAACAACATTCTTTAAACTTAGCCATGAGGTCTGCTATTTAAGTGGCAAATTTTCCATTATCCAAATTTTCTTCTGTTTTTAGGATTTCTTTCTTTGTTTCCATTTTTGCCAATAGATTCTTCATTCTTTAAATTCTTTTTAATCTATTAGGCGCATTGGAATTTATAAACGGGAAGAAAATTTCTTTACCTTCTAAGCTGACAAAATATCCATACCTTTGATTGCTGTTGTCAAGCTTAGCTCCATGTTTTCCGAAATTTTGGAAGAATGGAGTACCAAGATACATTGCACAATCCATTCCTGTAACCACCAGACAAACTAGATGAACGCCAATTTTTTCATTTAGAAATACATCTATTTCTGCTTCATGTCTGGTAGTGATTTCTCCGCTGGCTGTAGTAATCTTAGGGCAGGCAGTTGGCCTTCTATGATTCATACTTACTACAGTATCACTTACAATATTTAGCCTGGAACCCGTATCCATAAGAACTTTCCAGTACTCATACTAGTTCCCAATCTTGAATTTCATCCTAATGCAATACATAACATCCCTATTTATTATATTGCATCCAAAGTCTGTTCTGTCTTTCTCTTCTCCTTCTTCTTCTGAACTGTCATGCTGCTGGTTGTGTGTCATTACTAGATTTGCATGGAAAGTCCAATTTTCTATCTTTCCTGAAATATCAGGACCTTGTGAGGATGATGCACCATGGGCATTTATTAATATTATGTTCAAATCTTAGTGATTTTCAATACATGGTCTCCTATTTTCTTTTATCGTTTTCCTTAATTCTTTGATTGCTCGATGAACCGCAGGAAAAGTCTGTGGCAGATCTTCTCCAAAATCCTCATTTCTGAACTGTCGAGTCAAAGCTTCAACTGAAAATAAGGAAGCAGGTGGTACATACCCCTTGTTAGGAGACTTCTTTGAACTGGAAGATGGCTTGTTGAAATGATCAGTCAACATGGATTTATACATATCTTTAATCTAAGGATCTGTTGTTGCCATCATCTGCATGAACAGGTTTCTGCTTATTTCATCTTCATCTGCTTTCATCATCCTGACTGTGTTGCAATTGCAGATATCTGGATCACTGCATTCACAGTCTCTGCATTCTGTGCAGTGTGGGTCCTTGCACCATTCTTCATCAAAGGAATCAGTAGAATAAACATAGTTTATTTCATCTTTTGTTCCAGAGTCAGAAGATATTAATTCATCACAGCTGCTAGGTAAATCAAAGAAATTAATTTTTCCTTTTAAGTTTATGTATGATATTTTTTCTTTGATTTTTCATTTTTCTTCTCTAGGCAATTCGGAGCTGTGTGGCCTTTTTTGTTGTAGTTATAACAAATGATCTCCCTTTCTTTAGAGAACATTTTTGTGTGTTTGTAAGGCTTTGTTCTATTGTGCTTTTTCTTAGATTTGTCTTGGGAAAACTAAGAATTCTTCTGTTTGAGATGTTTTTTCCTTCTTCTATGCCTCCCAGAATTATCAGCTTTGCCAAGATGCCACTGCTTATATAATTGCTAATATCCATGTGGCTTTTTGGGATTTGTTGCTGCTCTTGCAATTTTCATCTGTGAACATAACTCAACAATAATTGCTTTGACAGCTTGCCTTATAATCCCAAATTTGTAGTCGCCAATCTTTCCTGGTAACTTATTTACAATTGTTGTAGAAACCCATTGTGGAAGAGAGGCAACAAAAATTTCTTTCCATTTGGGTTCTAGTATCAATTCAAGAGACAAAGTATGTAATCTGTGGAGAAATTCATTAAAATCCTCATCAAAAGTGCTGCATATTATGCAATTTCATAGCCAATAGAGTTACAGTAGTAATATCATTAGTGATTTGTGGGAAACCAATGAAATTCACTGTAATGCTGTAAATCAATTTTCCAATCATATTATTTACAGGCAAATTGGTGACTGGATCCATGTAGGTAGAACCATCTTCATTTAATACCACTGGTTGTTCCCAATGGGGAAGGAGATTTGGTTCTTTAATTGTTTCCGCTTTTAACCAGGAATCCAACGTTCCTTCAAATCCTCCAATAATCCTTCTGGTGGCATTGATTGGGCCAATGTCATCTGAAAGATAGGTTCTGTAACATACGAGCATGGAATGCAACACAGACATGACTTCGGCTTCTGTACAGTTATCAATATTCCACGAATATGTGGAATTTGCATACCAGTCTTTATGGTATTCTGATTTCATCAAATCCCGTCGGTCTGGGGCAGGGTTCCAAGTAGTATCCCATCGGGATCTTGAGGATGTAGCATTGACTTGTGTTTCAATGCTTTCTTCTGGAGCTGGAATACCAAATTGTTCTTTATACTGGACAGAAAAATTATTAATACAAGCTTCAAGTTCATCAACTTCTGGAACTGAATCTATTTTATGAAGGCGTGTATGTTCTTTGCTTCCTTCTTCATCTTCATGAGAGGTTTCTCCAAATAAAAAACTTGTTTTTTAATTACTTGGGATTTATTCAGTCTCTTTGGATTTGGATGCAGTAGCAACTAGACTAAAGATGTATGGATTTGCAAATAAAGAATACGGATGATTTGATGTAGGTAGAGGAAAATTTATGGAGCTAGGGGCCTTGATGAGACTTTCAACAGAGGAGGTGAGAGAATAAGGAAGTGTACTTTTTGGTTCAGAAAAAAGAGTAGCCGTCTTATATGCATCTGTGTTAGGCTTCTTTTTCAAAGAATCAATTCCTTTGGTCACTTCCCATACTTGTTTCTTTACAATATCAAGGCTATTGGAAACTTTGACAATTTCTTTTCCATGGGCAATAGAGGCTTCATGGATCTTTCTTTCTGTTGATAGAGAGAGCTTATCTAGACAATGAGCAATGGTTTGGTCATTTTCTGCCAGAGTCTTCACACTGTCATTCAAGAAAACAGTGTTGTAGTCTTGTTTCTGCAACACTCTTCCCATCATGAGTTTTAATTCAGAGCATGCAGTATCAACAAAATCAAGCCTGTTTTTTAAATACTTTTCAAGACTAGATAATGCCAGGTTTGTCCAATTTGCAGCAGCAATGGAATCTTTGGCTGCTATAGAGGGATCATCAGGATGAGAGGGAAGAACTATGTACATTTTCCCATCCTGGCTTCTGATAACAAAATTCTTCCAAGGAGGAAATTCTGTATCAGTCTCAAAAATTGAACCATCAAGGAGTTCCCATTTATGCTTGTTAGGAGTCCGTGATCTTATCATATTTACATGAAATTGTGAACAAATCTGTCTAATCAATTCTTCTCCTTGTTGTCTTACTGCTATCAAAGATCTTGGGATATTTGGTTTGTCCGACATATTATGGATCTTTGGCTCAAAAGTAGGTGCTTTGAGAGGAGGATGAATGACTACAAGATTTTCAGACATCTTTCCTTCTACAAATTTTTTAGAATCTTTAATCTTTTTCTGCTTGGCTTGATTCCTGAATTGTTTCATTAAAGATTCTTCTATGATGTTTGAAGAAGGATAATACCATTCATAGAATGATATCCACTGGTTGTTTGCTTTCATCCATCCTTTCCATTTATCTACATTCTGCTTATTAAAAGCAGGTCTGTCAATTTTCTCAAGAAGTCTGAATTCTTGCAGATACATATGTTCTTTCTCATGAGTGAACATATCCCAATGGAACATTTTCTTTTTCCAAACATCCTCTGGGTCATAGGGGCTAATGCCCTTAAATATCTTCAGAAAGGCCATAATCTCAGAATCAGAAGGAATTTCGACATGTTTTGGGATTTTTTCAATGAGATTTCTTCGATAGGAAGGAATAGACAAATCTTTTTCATACCCAAGGCCTCTGGTAGAAGAACTTGATACAATCTGTACAAGGAGTTCTTCTTGTGGGTTAAAGAATGTAACATGCTTAAAGCTTTCTTCAGAAGAATCAGATGAAGGAGTGAATTTTATCATATTGATTCTTTTAGAAGAGTCAACATGAGGTGTTGGAGGATCAGATGAAAACTGACAGAAAATTTTAATGGGGCTGATCACAGACAGAACTGAAAACTGAACTTTTTGGTGGTTGAGTGAATAATTTTTTTAATGACTCAAAAACAACAGGATCAATTACAATCTGTTGTTGAGGCTGAGACTGTGCAGGATGTAATTGATTGTTTACTGTAGTCGGAATAGTAGAAACAGAGGGTCTACCACTTTCTTCTTTATGCTCTCGGGGGAAACGAGTGATTACTCTGTCATCTAATTCAGTGATTATTGACTGTGTAGCAGCAATGGGTCTTCTGACTGGTTTAGCCCAGTTTGTTATCCAATCATCAGGAGGGCAAAGGTCATTTCTGGAGATAGGCACAGGTGCTACTGGATTGCAAGAGGAGTCATATTGTATTAGAGTTACAGTGCCATCAGGAGGGGAATGCAAAACAGCTGGAATGGTCGTATTATAAAATCTTAAGCAAGTGATTAAAAAGATGGTTATATTTTTGGATTTTGATCTGAAATGCTCATAGCCTTTTGTCTGTACTCCTAAGGTTAAACATTTCAGGATATGAGGGTCTGACAAAGAAACAGAAAAATCAGGATATACATCGTATTGTACAGGGCCATCTGATAGGCTAGTTTCTATTCCACCTATGAGGGCTTTAGAGAACACAGTCCATCGATTATCAAAAATGGCTGAAAAAACATAGGCTCTTTGTCCTTTTCTGTGTAGAGCATTTAGCCCGACTCTTACCATCCCCAGATGGACGTACTGGTATCCAGATTTCAAAGCAGCTTTTATCTGTCGTTCTTCTAATAGGGGAACAGTCATCATAAGATTGAGATTTAAATCCGTTTGAACTGCTTTTTCTCTTATTTTGATCTGACTTAGGGCTCTAAAGTGGAATGGAGATAATCCTCTATAAACTTCTGCAGGGGAAACAGGAGGTAGTTTCCAGTTTACAGTAGGGCTTAGTTCTTCTTTTTCAATAGAAGCAGAGTTTCCGGAAGAGGATTCAGTATGACAAATAATCTCTAAACCAGATCTTAACTCATCTTCATTTTGAACTTCTTGAAAATGGTTTGATCCAAACATTCCTTTAGAATTAGAAGGTGCGTCCATTTTAGTATAGAGAGAAGATACTAGAAGAAATACCCGGAAAATCTTGTTGATGAATATCAAGAAGTTTTGCGGCTTTCTGTTGGAGGAAAAATTGTGGATTCCTCGACTCGAATTCTACGCCAGACGTCTTCAACACCCTTCAAACGCCATCCGCGGAAACTATGGGCTACAAATGCTATACCCGGCCTCAACAAATTCGCGATCCACTCAGACAATATCTCACAGACAACATCCACTCAAACAAATACTTGGCTCTGATACCATTTCACAGGACCTTTCACAGATATCAAATATGCGGAAATAAAGGGATAGATATCACAAGGTAGAGTGGAGAAACATAGATAATTTTATTATAAGAAAGATGCTCGGAACAATCATATTACAGAGTTGCAGAGTTACAAAGGAGAATCCTTTTCCTCAGATTGACTGTTGTGGCATTTAGTAAATATAAGTTTGCCGAAGCATAACAAATCTACAGGCTACCTGGCCAATCAACAGACTAAGTCTAAAAGATTAGATTAGAACCACAGACTCTCTAAAGATCCGGCCACTTTAGGTTCACACCAGCGTCAAGCACTGATGCGCAGGCTTCTCGAATCTCCTAAAGACTTGAGGACTTTCTCGTGTTGCAAGCATATCAGACTGATCGTCCGCAGATGCACAGAAAAGGACAAAGAGCCTATCTTTTTTCAGCCCTTCTTGATAATCGATGGAATGTGTTCTCTAAAGCCCTCATAGGTGGAATAGAAACCAGCCTATCAGACAGCCCTGTACAATACGATGTATATCCTGATTTTTCTGTTTCTTTGTCAGACCCTTATATCTTGAAATGTTTAACCTTAGGAGTACAGACAAAAGGCTATGAGCATTTTAGATCAAAATCCAAAAATATGACCATCTTTTTTATCACTTGCGTAAGATTTTATAATACGACCATTCCAACTGTTTTGCATTCCCCTCCTGATGGCACTGTAACTCTAATACAATATGACTCCTCTTGCAATCCAGTAGCACCTGTGCCTATCTCCAGAAATGACCTTTTCCCTCCTCATGATTTTTTAACAAACTGGGCTAAACCAGTCAGAAGACCCATTGCTGTTGCACAGTCAATAATCACTGAATTAGATGACAGAGTAATCACTCGTTTCCCCCGAGAGCATAAAGAAGAAAGTGGTAGACCCTCTATTTCTACTATTCCGACTACAGTAAATAATCAATTACATCCTACACAGTCTCAGCCTCAACAACAGATTGTAATTGATCCTGCTGTTTTTGAGTCATTAAAAAAATTATTCACTCAGCCACCAGAAAGTTCAGTTTTCAGTTCTGTCTGTGATCACCCCCATTGTTCAAAAACTTTCTATCAGTTTTCATCTGATCCTCCAACACCTCATGGTGACTCTTCTAAAAGAATCAATATGATAAAATTCACTCCTTCATCTGATTCTTCTGAAGAAAGCTATAAGCGTGTTACATTCTTTAACCCACAAGAAGAACTCCTTGTATAGACTGTATCAAGTTCTTCTACCAGAGGCCTTGGGTATGAAAAAGATTTTCCTATTCCTTCCTACCGAAGAAATCCCATTGACAAAATCCCAAAACATGTCGAAATTCCTTCTGATTCTGAGATTATGGCCTTTCTGAAGATCTTTAAGGGCATTAGCCCCTATGACCCAGAGGATGTTTGGAAAAATAAAATGTTCCATTGGGATATGTTCACTCATGAGAAAGAACATCTGTATCTGCAAGAAGTTAGACTTCTTGAGAAAAATGACAGACCTACTTTTAATAATAAGAATGTAGATAAATGGAAAGGATGGATGAAAGCAAACAACCAGTGGATATCATTCTATGAATGGTATTATCCTTCTACAAACATCATAGAAGAATCTTTAATGAAACAATTCAGGAATCAAGCCAAGCATAAAAAGATTAAAGATTCTCAAAAATTTGTAGAAGAAAAGATGTCTGAAAATCTTGTAGTCATTCCTCCTCCTCTCAAAGCACCTACTTTTGAGCCAAAGGTCCATAATATGTTGGACAAAAAAAATATCCCAAGATCTTTGATAGCAGTAAGACAACAAGGAGAAGAATTGATTAGACAAATTTGTTCACAATTTCATGTAAATATGATAAGATCAGGGACTCCTAACAAGCATAAATGGGAGCTCCTTGATGGTTCGATTTTTGATACTGATACAGAATTTCCTCCTTGGAAGAATTTTGTTATCAGAAGCCAGGATGGGAAAATGTACAGAGTTCTTCCCTCTCATCCTGATGATCCCTCTATAGCAGCCAAAGATTCCATTGCTGCTACAAATTGGACAAACCTGGCATTATCTAGTCTTGAAAAGTATTTAAAAAAACAGGTTTGATTCTGTTGATACTGCATGCTCTGAATTAAAACTCATGATGGGTAGAGTGTTGCAGAAACAAGACTACAACACTATTTACTTGAATGACAGTGTGAAGACTCTTGCAGAAAATGACCAAACCATTGCTCAGAGTCTAGATAAGCTCACTCTATCAACAGAAAGAAAGATCCATGAAGCCTTTGTTGCCCATGGAAAAGAAATTGTCAAAGTTTCCAATAGCCTTGATATTGTAAAGAAACAAGTATGGGAAGTGACCGAAGGAATTGATTCTTTGAAAAAGAAGACTCACACAGATGCATATAAGACGGCTACTCTTTTTTCTAAACCAGAAAGTACACTTCCTTATTCTCTCACCTCCTCTGTTGAAAGTCTCATCAAGGCCCCTAACTCCATAAATTTTCCTCCACCTACATCAACTCATCCGTATTCTTTATTTGCAAATCCCAGCATCTTTATTCCAGTTGCTACTGCATCCAAATCCAAAGAGACTGAAGAAATCCCAAGTAATTACAAAACAAGTTTTTTATTTAGAGAAACCTCTCATGAAGATGAAGATGAAATAAGTAGAAATCTGTTCATGCAGATGATGGAAGCAATGGATCCTCAAATTAAAGATATGTACAAATCCTTGTTGACTGATCATTTCAACAAGCCATCTTCCAGTTCAAAGAAGTCTCCTAAGAAGGGGTATGTACCACCTGCTTCCTTATTTTCAGTTGAAGCTTTGACTCGATAGTTCAGAAATGAATATTTTGGAGAAGATATGTCGCAGACTTTGCCTACGGTTCATTAGGCAATCAAAGAATTAAGGAAACCGATAAAAAAAATAGGAGACTATGTATTGAAAATCACAAATATTTGAACATAAGATTAATAAATGCCCATGGTGCATCATCCTCACAAGGTCCTGATATTTCAGGAAAGACAGAAAATTGGACTTTCCATGCAAATCCAGTAATCACACACAGCCAGCAGCATGACTGTTCAGAAGAAGAAGGAGAAGAGAAAGACAGAACAGACTTTGGATGCAATATAATAAATAGGGATGTTATATATTGCATTAGGATGAAATTCAAGATTGGGAACCAGTATGAGTACTGGAAAGTTCTTATGGATACGGGTTCTAGGCTAAATATTGTAAGTGATATTGTAGTAAGTATGAATCATAGAAGGCCAACTTCCTGCCCTAAGATTACTACAGCCAGTGGAGAAATCACTACCAGACATGAAGCAGAAATAGATGTATTTCTAAATAAAAAAATTGGCGTTCATCTAGTTTGTCTGGTGGTTACAGGAATGGATTGTGCAATGTATCTTGGTACTCCTTTCTTCCAAAATTTTGAAAAACATGGAGCTAAGCTTGACAGCAGGAGTCAAAGGTATGGATATTTTGTCAGCTTAGAAGGTAAAGAAATTTTCTTCCCATTTATAAATTTCAATACACCTAATAGATTAAAAAGAATTGAAAGAATGCAGAATCTATTGGCAAAAATGGAAACAAAGAAAGAAATCCTAAAAACAGAAGAAAATTTGGATAATGGAAAATTTGCCACTCAAATAGCAGACCTCATGACTAAGTTTAAGGAATGTTGTTCAGATGATCCGAATGCCTTCTGGCATATCAAAAAGCAGGAAGTAGATCTTCCTCTCAAAAAGGATTTTAGCGGAAAGTTGAGAAGGTCCAAGGCAGTAGCAATGAATGAAGACCAGATGAAATTATGCAGAGCTGGAATTAAAGATCTATTAAAGAAAGGTTTGATCAGAAAGAGTAAAAGCCCAATAGCATGCTTTGCATTTTATGTCAATAAACATGCTGAGATTGCCAGGGGAAAACCAAGGCTTGTAGTAAATTATAAACCCCTAAATGACATTCTAGATTATGATGCTTATCCATTACCGAAACCATTGGTAATACTTGCTCAAATATCCAGGTCAAAGATTTTTTCTAAATTTGATTTAAAATCTGGATTTTGGCAAGTAGGAATAAAAGAAGAGGATAAGTGGAAAACTGCTGTCTCAGTACCAGAAGGGCATTATGAGTGGAATATCATGCCATTTGGTTTAATTAATTCTCCTTCTGCATTTCAGAGAATCATGGACGAGACTTTTGAAGGGATGGAAGAATTCCTGAAAAAGTATATTGATGATTTACTTATTCATTCTGATAACATTATTGACCACATTAAACATCTGAAGATTTTCTTATGCAGGGTCAAAGAGATGGGAATAGTGTTATCAGAATCCAAGATGAAATTGTTCAGGCCTATGATCGACTTCTTAGGATACAACATACAGTATGGTTCATATACTATAATTCAAAGAAGTTTGAATTTTGTCGATCATTTTGCTGATGAGATAAAAGACAAAACTCAATTGCAGCGATTTTTAGGAAGTCTAAACTATATTTCAAACTTCATAAAACATTGTGCTCAAGAGAGGAAACTGTTGAACAAAAGACTTCAGAAAATTCCAATTCCATGGGATGAAGAATGCACGAAAGCTGTCAGGTCAATAAAGGACGAGGTAAGAAGCATCCGGCCACTCTCCCCGATCAGAGAAGAATGGGAAAATATTATCATGACAGATGCAAGTTATGAAGGATGGGGAGCAGCTCTATGCCAAAAGTTCCAGATAGTAAAATGGAATAGAGGTTTTTCAATATGCTTCTAGCCTCTGGGCTAAAAATCAGTTAAATTGGTCAAGTCTAAAGAAATAACTCAGAGCAATCTGTTTAGGCATAGCAAAGTTCAGAGCTTTCGTGATCTACACTAGATTCACAGTAAGGACAGACTGTCAAGCATTGAAATCTGCTATTCATAAATGTGATTTTGAGGATGCTGCTATAGTAAGGTGGATAATGCAGCTCAGTCAATATAATTTTGATATTGAATTCATAAAAGGTGACAAGAATAGTTTTGCAGACATGTTGAGTCGGGAATTCTTGTCAGAACATTCCATCATGAGCCTAAAATGAAACTTCAAAAGAAGAAATAAAGAGACTGTTGAAATTGAGACTCCTTCTGGATGGGTATCCTATAGATTGAATAAGACCCTTATGGAACATGATGATGAATGGGAGCCGATCAAAGAAATCAGACACAGGACAGGTATTGATTTCCTATGGAAAGACCCACACCAGGATGAAATTAATGATGAAGCCTTTGAAGCCTTAGATTATCTGGAGCAGATCGGGAGTATAATTCACAGGATTGAAAGAGATCATGAAGATGACAACAGGGTCACCAGCTACCATGTCACCTTTATAAGGTTTGATAATCATCTCGACAGAGAAAACTATGATCCAGATCACCAAAAGGAAGCATTTTATACCACCATGAATCTACAAAAATTTTCAGTTAATATGTTTTATTCTTTGCAGTTTTCTTTCCTATTTGAGGATACACTTGTTGAAGGCTTGGAGGAAGAAGACCCATTACCAGATTGGTTTATGGAATGGTGGAAAATATATGGATTATCCCCATTAATTATGAATCCATATTCATTAACCATGTTAAAGATCCCCAGTTTTAGCACCCCTGAATTATTAATGAGGACTCTAGTATTGAACAGAACAATCCAAGATTTGATGGAGATAAGTGACATAGATTTTCTTAATAGTGTCAGAAGATGTGGCCATGTGAGGTGGTTTGTCATGAATCACTATAAGTACAGAAGAATTCTTCCAAGTATAAATTATGATGAATTCCACCAACAAACTGATCTAAATCTGAATCCATTCCGAAGACTGCAATATTTGGATCTGCCAAACCCCTAGGATGAAGCTGCCTGGGAATCTAAAAAAGAAGTCTTGGTACAATATTATTCCAACTACTTGATTGAAAGATGGAATTACCGCCACTACACATATCCTCAAATCGACTATTACACCTTTGATTGACGTCTTTCCAACTGACTATGATGTTGGACGAGCTTTCATGGATTCCCTCGTACTGGAAATCTCAACTGTGTAATCTTTGTACAGATTTGTATCCTGTCTTTAGGTCTTTTCGAGCTTTCGTGGATTCCCTCGTACTGGAAATCTCCACTGTGTAAACATAATAAGCTTCCTAGATTCAGTCCCCATATGCCTCTGGCTATCCGTAAAAGGAGAAGGGACGAGATAACATGGGTCAATACGCCCATGCCCGAATCTAGCTTTTGTTGATTTGTTTCAGTTTGTACAACATCTTTGCTTTGAATTATCTGTCTATAGTCATGTCATGAACGGATGTTTGTTCCCTCACATGGCTATAAAACATTGAAGCCATAGAGTTAGACTCATTCGTTTGAGTCGGGTTTTGAGTCTGAGTCGAGAAGTTCTCCTGCTCTACATCTGCGGATGATCAGTCTGATCTACTTGCAACATGAGAAACTCCTCAAGTCTTTAGGAGATTCGAGAAGCCTGTGCATCAGTGCTTGATGCTAGTGTGAACCTAAAGTGGCCAGATCTTTAGAGAGTCTGTGTTTCTAATCTAATCTTTTAGACTCAGTCTGTTGATTGGCCAGGTAGCCTGTAGATTTTTTATGCTTCGGCAAACTTATATCTACTAAATGCCACAACAGCCAATCTGAGGAAAAGGATTCTCCTTTGTAACTCTGCAACTCTGTAATATGATTGTTCCGAGCATATTTCTTATAATAAAATTATCTATGTTTCTCCACTCTACCTTGTGATATCTATCCCTTTATTTCTGCATATTTCATATCTGTGGAAATAAAGGGATAGATATCACAAGGTAGAGTGGAGAAACATAGATAATTTTATTATAAGAAAGATGCTCGGAACAATCATATTACAGAGTTGCAGAGTTACAAAGGAGAATCCTTTTCCTCAGATTGACTGTTATGGCATTTAGTAGATATAAGTTTGCCGAAGCATAACAAATCTACAGGCTACCTGGCCAATCAACAAACTGAGTCTAAAAGAATATATTAGAACCACAGACTCTCTAAAGCTCTGGCCACTTTAGGTTCACACCAGTGTCAAGCACTGATGCGCAGGCTTCTCGAATCTCCTAAAGACTTGAGGAGTTTCTCGTGTTGCAAGCAGATCAGACTGATCGTCCGCGGATGCAAAGTAGGAGAACTTCTCGACTCAGACTCAAAACCCGACTCGAATGAATGAGTCTAACTCTATGGCTTCAATCTTTTATAGCCATGTGAGGGAACAAACATCCGTTCGTGACATGACTACAGACAGATAATTCAAAGCAAAGATGCTGTACAAACTGAAACAAATCACCAAAAGCTAGATTCGGGCATGGGCGTACTGACCCATGTTATCTCATCCCTTCTCCTTTTACGGATAGCCAGATGCATATGGGGACCGAATCTAGGATACTTATTATGTTTACACAGTGGAGATTTCCAGTACGAGGGAATCCATGAAAGCTTGAAAAGACCTAAAGACAGGATACAAATCTGTACAAAAATTACACAGTGGAGATTTCCAGTACGAGGGAATCCACGAAAGCTCGTCCAACATCATAGTCAGTTGGAAAGACATCAATAAAAAGTGTAATAGTCGATTTGAGGATATGTGTAGTGGCGGTAATTCCATCTTTCAATCAAGTAGTTGGAATAATAATATACCAGGACTTCTTTTTTAGATTCCCAGGCAGCTTCATCATAGGGTTCTGGCAGATCCAAATATTGCAGTCTCTGGAATGGATTCAGATTTGGATCAGTCTGTCGGTGGAATTCATCATAGTTTGTACTTGGAAGAATTCTTCTGCACTTATAGTGATTCATGAAAAACCACCTCACATGGCCACATCTTCTGACACTATTAAGAAAATCTATGTCACTTATCTCCATCAAATCTTGGATTGTTCTGTTCAATACCAAAGTCCTCATTAATAATTCAGGGGTGCTAAAACTGGGGACCTTTAACATGGTTAATGAATATGGATTCATAATTAATGAGAATAATCCATATATTTTCCACCATTCCATAAACCAATATGGTAATGGGTCTTCTTCCTCCAAGTCTTCAACAGGGGTATCCTCAAATAGGAAAGAAAACTGCAAAGAATAAAACATATTAACTGAAAAATTTTGTAGATTCATGGTGGTATAAAATGCTTCCTTTTGGCGATCTGGATCATAGTTTTCTCTGTCGAGATGATTATAAAACCTTCTAAAGGTGATATGGAAGCTTGTGACCCTGTTGTCATCTTCATGATCTCTTTCAATCCTGTGGATTATACTCCTGATCTGCTCCACATAATCTAAGGCTTCAAAAGCTTCATCATTCATTTCATCCTGGTGTGGTTCTGTCCATAGGAAATCAATACATGTCCTGTGTTTGATTTCTTTGATCAGCTCCCATTCATCATCATGTTCCATAAGGGTCTTATTCAGTATATAGGATACCCATCCAGAAGGAGTCTCAATTTCAATAGTCTCTTCATTGCTTCTTATGAAGTTGCATTTTAGGCTCATGATGGAATGTTCTGACAAGAATTCTCGACTCAACATGTCTGCAAAACTATTCTTGTCACCTTTTATGAATTCAATATCAAAATTATATTGACTAAGCTGCATTATCCACCTTACTATAGCAGCATCCTGAAAATCACATTTATGAATAGCAGATTTCAATGCCTGACAGTCTGTCCTTACTGTGAATCTAGTGTAGATCACGAAATCTCTGAACTTTGCTATGCCTAAACAGACTGCTCTGAGTTCTTTCTTCAGACTTTATAAATTTAACTGATTTTTAGCCCATAGGCCAGAAGCATATTGACAAAACTCTATTCCATTTTTACTATCTGGAACTTTCTGGCATAGAGCTACTCCCCATCCTTCATAACTTGCATCTGTCATGATAATCTTTCCCCATTCTTCTCTGATCGGGGAGAGTGGCCAAATGCTTCTTACCTTGTCCTTTATTGACCTGACGGCTTGCGTGCATTCTTCATCCCATGGAATTGGAATTTTCTGAAGTCTTTTGTTCAACAGTTTCCTCTCTTGAGCACAATTTTTTATGAAGTTTGAAATATAGTTTAGACTTCCTAAAAATCGCTGCAATTGAGTTTTGTCTTTTATCTCATCAGGAAAATGATTGACAAAATTCAAACTTCTTTGAATTACAGTATATGAACCATACTGTATGTTGTATCCTAAGAAGTCGATCATAGGCCTGAACAATTTCATCTTGGATTCTGATAACACTATTCCCATCTCTTTGAGCTTGCATAAGAAAATCTTCAGATGTTTAATGTGGTCAGTAATGTTATCAGAATGAATAAGTAAATCATCAATATACTTTTCCAGGAATTCTTCCATCCCTTCAAAAGTCTCATCCATGATTCTCTGAAATGCAGAAGGATCATTAATTAAACCAAATGGCATGATATTCCACTCATAATGCCCTTCTGGTACTAAGAAAGCAGTTTTCCACTTATCCTCTTCTTTTATTCCTACTTGCCAAAATCTAGATTTTAAATCAAATTTAGGAAAAATCTTTGACCTGGATATTTGAGCAAGTATTACCGATGGTTTCGGTAATGGATAAGCATCATAATCTAGAATGTCATTTAGGGGTTTATAATTTACTACAAGCCTTGGTTTTCCCCTGGCAATCTTAGCATGTTTATTGACATAAAATGCAGAGCATGCTATTGGGCTTTTACTCTTTCTGATCAAACCTTTCTTTAATAGATCTTTAATTTCAGCTCTGCATAATTTCATCTGGTCTTCATTCATTGCTACTGCCTTGGACCTTCTCAACTTTCCACTGAAATCCTTTTTGAGAGGAAGATCTACTTCTTGCTTTTTGATATGCCAGAAGGCATTCGGATCATCTGAAAAACATTCTTTAAACTTAGCAATGAGGTCTGCTATTTGAGTGGCAAATTTTCCATTATCCAAATTTTCTTCTGTTTTTAGGATTTCTTTCTTTGTTTCCATTTTTGCCAATAGATTCTGCATTCTTTCAATTCTTTTTAATCTATTAGGCGTATTCGAATTTATAAACGGGAAGAAAATTTCTTTACCTTCTAAGCTGACAAAATATCCATACCTTTGACTGCTTCTGTCAAGCTTAGCTCCATGTTTTTCGAAATTTTGGAAAAATGGAGTACCAAGATACATTGCACAATCCATTCCTGTAACCACCGGACAAACTAGATGAACTTCAATTTTTTTGTTTAGAAATACATTTATTTCTGCTTCATGTCTGGTAGTGATTTCTCTGCTGGCTGTAGTAATCTTAGGGCAGGCAGTTGGCATTCTATGATTCATACTTACTACTGTATCACTTACAATATTTAGCCTGGAACCTGTATCCATAAGAACTTTCTAGTACTCATACTGGTTCCCAATCTTGACTTTCATCCTAATGCAATACATAACATCCCTATTTATTATATTGCATCCAAAGTTTGTTCTGTCTTTCTCTTCTCCTTCTTCTTCTGAACTGTCATGCTGTTGGTTGTGTGTCATTACTGGATTTGCATGGAAAGTCCAATTTTCTCTCTTTCTTGAAATATCAGAACCTTGTGAGGATGATGCACCATGGGCATTTATTAATATTATGTTCAAATCTTTGTGATTTTCAATACATAGTCTCCTATTTTCTTTTATCGTTTTCCTTAATTCTTTGATTTCCTGATGAACCGCAAGAAAATTCTGTGGCAGATCTTCTCCAAAATCTTCATTTCTGAACTGTCGAGTCAAAGCTTCAACTGAAAATAAGGAAGCAGGTGGTACATACCCCTTGTTAGGAGACTTCTTTGAACTAGAAAATGGCTTGTTGAAATGATCAGTCAACAAGGATTTGTACATATCTTTAATCTGAGGATCCGTTGCTGCCATCATCTGCATGAACATGTTTCTTCTTATTTCATCTTCATTTGCCTTCATCATCCTGACTGTGTTGCAATTGCAGATATATGGATCACTGCATTCACAATCTCTACATTCTGTGCAGTGTGGGTCCCTGCGCCATTCTTCATCAGAGGAATCAGTAGAATAAACATAGTTTATTTCATCTTCTGTTCTAGAGTTAGAAGATATTAATTCATCACAACTTCTAGGTAAATCAAAGAAATTAATTTTTCCTTTTTTGTTTCTTTATGATATCTTTTTCTTTGATTTTTCATTTTTCTTCTCTGGGCAATTCGGAGCTGTGTGGTCTTTTTTGTTGCAGTTATAACAAATGATCTCCCTTTCTTTAGAGAACATTTTTGTGTGTTTGTAAGGCTTTATTCTATTGTGATTTTCTTATATTTGTCTTCGGAAAACTGAGAATTCTTCTATTTGAGATGTTTTTTCCTTCTTTTATGCCTCCCAGAATTATCAGCTTTGCCAAGATGCCACTGCTTACATAATTGCTGATATCCATGTTGCTTTTTGGGATTTGTTGCTGCTCTTGCAATTTTCATCTGTGAACATAACTCAACAATAATCGCTTTGATAGTTTTCCTTATAATCCCAAATTTGTAGTCGCCAATATTTCCTGGTAACTTATTTACAATTGTTGTAGAAACCCATTGTGGAAGAGAGGCAACAAAAATTTCTTTCGATTTGGGTTCTAGTATCAATTCAGGAGACAAAGTATGTAATCTGTGGAGAAATTCATTAAAATACCCATCAAAAGTGCTGCATATTATGCAATTTCATAGCCAATAGAGTTACAGTAGTAATATCATTAGTGATTTGTGGAAAACCAATGAAATTCACTGCAATGTTGTAAACCAATTTTCCGATCATATTATTTACAGGCAAATTGGTGACGGATCCATGTAGGTAGAACCATCTTCATTTAATACCACTGACTGTTCCCAATGGGGAAGGAGATTTGGTTCTTTCATTGTTTCCGCTTTTAACCAGGAATCCAACGTTCCTTCAAATCCTCCAATAATCCTTCTGGTGGCATTGATTGGGCCAATGTCATCTGAAAGATAGGTTCTGTAACATACGAGCATGGAATGAAACACAGACATGACTTCGGCTTCTATACAGTTATCAATATTCCACGAATATGTGGAATTTGCAAACCAGTCTTTATGGTATTCTGATTTCATCAAATCCCGCCGGTCTGGGGTAGGGTTCCAAGTAGTATCCCATCGGGATCTTGAGGATGTACCATTGACTTGTGTTTCAATGCTTTCTTCTGGAACTGGAATACCAAATTGTTCTTTATCCTAGAAAGAAAAATTATTAATACAAGCCTCAAGTTCATAAACTTCTGGAACTGAATCTATTTTATGAAGGCTTGTATGTTCTTTGCTTCCTTCTTCATCTTCATGAGAGGTTTCTCCAAATAAAAAACTTGTTTTGTAATTACTTGGGATTTCTTCAGTCTCTTTGGATTTGGATGAAGTAGCAACTGGACTAAAGATGTTGGGATTTGCAAATACTGAATACGGATGAGTTGATGTAGGTGGAGGAAAATTTATGGAGCTAGGGGCCTTGATGAGACTTTCAACAGAGGAGGTGAGAGAATAAGGAAGTGAACTTTTTGGTTCAGAAAAAAGTGTAGCCATCTTATATGAATCTGTGTTAGGCTTCTTTTTTAAAGAATCAATTCCTTTGGTCACTTCCCATACTTCTTTCTTTACAATATCAAGGCTATTGGAAACTTTGACAATTTCTTTTCCATGGGCAACAGAGGATTCATGGATCTTTCTTTCTGTTGATAGAGAGAGCTTATCTAGACTCTGAGCAATGGTTTGGTCATTTTCTGCCAGAGTCTTCACATTGTCATTCAAGCAAACAGTGTTGTAGTCTTGTTTCTACAACACTCTTCCCATCATGAGTTTTAATTCAGAGCATGCAGTATCAACAGAATCAAACCTGTTTTTTAAATACTTTTCAAGACTAGATAATGCCAGGTTTGTCCAATTTGTAGCAGCAATGGAATCTTTGGCTGCTATAGAGGGATCATCAGGATGAGAGGGAAGAACTCTGTACATTTTCCCATCCTAGCTTCTGATAACAAAATTCTTCCAAGGAGGAAATTCTGTATCAGTCTCAAAAATCGAACCATCAGGGAGTTCCCATTTATGCTTGTTAGGAGTCCCTGATCTTATCATATTTACATGAAATTGTGAACAAATCTGTCTAATCAATTCTTCTCCTTGTTGTCTTACTACTATCAAAGATCTCGGGATATTTGGTTTGTCCAACATATTATGGATCTTTGGCTCAAAAGTAGGTGCTTTGAGAGGAGGAGGAATGACTACAAGATTTTCATACATCTTTTCTTCTACAAATTTTTGAGAATCTTTAATCTTTTTCTGCTTGGCTTGATTCCTGAATTGTTTCATTAAAGATTCTTCTATGATGTTTGCAAAAGGATAATACCATTCATAGAATGATATCCACTAGTTGTTTGCTTTCATCCATCCTTTCCATTTATCTACATTCTGCTTATTAGAAGTAGGTCTGTCATTTTTCTCAAGAAGTCTGACTTCTTGGAGATACAGATGTTCTTTCTCATGAGTGAACATATCCCAATGGAACATTTTCTTTTTCCAAACATCCTCTGGGTCATAGGGGCTAATGCCCTTAAAGATCTTCAGAAAGGCCATAATCTCAGAATCAAAAGGAATTTCGACATGTTTTGGGATTTTGTCAATGGGATTTCTTCAGTAGGAAGGAATAGGCAAATATTTTTCATACCCAAGGCCTCTGGTAGAAGAACTTGATACAGTCTGTACATGGAGTTCTTTTTGTGGGTTAAAGAATGTAACACGCTTATAGCTTTCTTCAGAAGAATTAGATGAAGGAGTGAATTTTATCATATTGATTCTTTTAGAAGAGTCACCATGAGGTGTTGGAGGATCAGATGAAAAATGATAGAAAGTTTTTGAACAATGGGGGTGATCACAGACAGAACTGAAAACTGAACTTTCTGGTGGCTGAGTGAATAATTTTTTTAATGACTCAAAAACAGCAGGATCAATTACAATCTGTTCTTGAGGCTGAGACTGTGTAGGATGTAATTGATTGTTTACTGTAGTCGGAATAGTAGAAACAGAGGGTCTACCACTTTCTTCTTTATGCTCTCGGGGGAAACGAGTGATTACTCTGTCATCTAATTCAGTGATTATTGACTGTGCAGCAGAAATGGGTCTTCTGACTGGTTTAGCCCAGTTTGTTATCCAATCATTAGGAGGGCAAAGGTCATTTCTGGAGATAGGCACAGGTGCTACTGGATTGCAAGAGGAGTCATATTGTATTAGAGTTACAGTGCCATCAGGAGGGGAATGCGAAATAGCCGAAATGGTTGTATTATAAAATCTTAAGCAAGTGATAAGAAAGATGGTCATATTTTTGGATTTTGATCTGAAATGCTCATAGTCTTTTTTCTGTACTCCTAAGGCTAAACATTTCAGGATATGAGGGTCTGAAAATGAAATAGAAAAATTAGGATATACATCGTATTGTACAGTGCCATCTGATAGGCTGGTTTCTATTCCACCTACGAGGGCTTTAGAGAACACAGTCCATCGATTATCAAGAAGGGCTGAAAAAACATAGCCTTTTTGTCCTTTTCTATGCAGAGCATTTAGCTCAACTCTTACCATCCCCAGATGGACGTACTGGTATCCAGATTTCAAAGCAGCTTTTATCTGTTGTTCTTCTAATAGGGGAACATTCATCATAAGATTGAGATTTAAATCTGTTTGAACTGCTTTTTCTCTTATTTTGATCTGACTTAGGGCTCTAAAGTGGAATGGAGATAATCCTCTATAAACTTCTGCAGGGGAAACAGGAGGTAGTTTCCAGTTTACAGTAGGGCTTAGTTCTTCTTTTTCAATAGAAGCAGAGTTTTCGGAAGAGGATTCAGTATGACAAATAGTCTCTAAACCAGATCTTAACTCATCTTCATTTTGAACTTCTTGAAAATGCTTTGATCCAAACATTCCTTTAGAATTAGAAGGTGCATCCATTTTAGTATATAGAGAATATACTAGAAGAAATACCTGGAAAATCTTGCTGATGAATATCAAGAAGTTTTGCGGCTTTCTGTTGGAAGAGAAATTGTGGCTTCCTCGACTCGAATTCTACGCCAGACGTCTTCAACACCCTTCAAATGCCATCCGCGGCAACTATGGGCTACAAACTCTATACCCGGCCTCAACAAATTCGCAATCCACTCAGACAATATCTCACAGACAACATCCACTCAAACAAATACTTGGCTCTGATACCATTTCACAGGACCTTTCACAGATATCAAATATGTGGAAATAAAGGGATAGATATCAACAGACTGAGTCTAAAACATTAGATTAGAACCACAGACTCTCTAAAGAACCAGCCACTTTAGGTTGACACCAGCATCAAGCACTAATGCGCAGGCTTGTCGAATCTCCTAAAGACTTGAGGAGTTTCTCGTGTTGCAAGCAGATTAGACTGATCATCCACAGATGCACAGAAAAGGACAAAGAGCCTATGTTTTTTCAGCCCTTCTTGATAATCGATGGAATGTGTTCTATAAAGCCCTCATAGGTGGAATAGAAACCAGCCTATCAAACAGCCCTATACAATATGATGTATATCCTGATTTTTCTGTTTCTTTGTCAGACCCTCATATCCTGAAATGTTTAACCTTAGGAGTACAGACAAAAGGCTATGAGCATTTCAGATCAAAATCCAAAAATATGACCATCTTTTTTATCACTTGCGTAAGATTTTATAATACGACCATTCCAACTGTTTTGCATTCCCCTCCTGATGGCACTGTAACTCTAATACAATATGACTCCTCTTGCAATCCACTAGCACCTGTGCCTATCTCCAGAAATGACCTTTGCCCTCCTGATGATTGGATAACAAACTGGGCTAAACCAGTCAGAAGACCCATTGCTGCTGCACAGTCAAAAATCACTAAATTAGATGACAGAGTAATCACTCGTTTCCCCCGAGAGCATAAAGAAGAGAGTGGTAGACCCTCTGTTTCTACTATTCCGACTACAGTAAACAATCAATTACATCCTACACAGTCTCAGCCTCAACAACAGATTGTAATTGATCCTACTGTTTTTGAGTCATTAAAAAAATTATTCACTCAGCCACCAGAAAGTTCAATTTTCAGTTCTGTCTGTGATCACCCCCATTGTTCAAAAACTTTCTGTCAGTTTTCATCTGATCCTCCAACACCTCATGGTGACTCTTCTAAAAGAATCAATATGATAAAATTCACTCCTTCATCTGATTCTTCTGAAGAAAGCTATAAGCGTGTTACATTCTTTAACCCACCAGAAGAAATCCTTGTATAGATTGTATCAAGTTCTTCTACCAGAGGCCTTTGGTATGAAGAATATTTTCCTATTCCTTTCTACCGAAGAAATCCCATCGAAAAAATCCCAAACCATGTCGAAATTCCTTCTGATTCTGAGATTATGGCCTTTTTGAAGATCTTTAAGGGCATTAGCCCCTATGACCCAGAGGATGTTTGGAAAAAGAAAATGTTCCATTGGGATATGTTCACTCATGAGAAAGAACATCTGTATCTCCAAGAAGTCAGACTTCTTGAGAAAAATGACAGACCTGCTTTTAATAAGAAGAATGTAGATAACTGGAAAGGATGGATGAAAGCAAACAACCAATGGATATCATTCTATGAATGGTATTATCCTTCTGCAAACATCGTAGAAGAATCTTTAATGAAACAATTCAGGAATCAAGCCAAGAAGAAAAAGATTAAAGATTCTCAAAAATTTGTAGAAGAAAAGATGTTTGAAAATCTTGTAGTCATTCCTCCTCCTCTCAAAGCACCTACTTTTGAGCCAAAGATCCATAATATGATGGACAAACCAAATATCCCAAGATCTTTGATAGCAGTAAGACAACAAGGAGAAGAATTGATTAGACAGATTTGTTCACAATTTCATGTAAATATGATAAGATCAGGGACTCCTAACAAGCATAAATGGGAGCTCCTTGATGGTTCGATTTCTGAGACTGATACAGGATTTCCTCCTTGGAAGAATTTTGTTATCAGAAACCAGCATGGGAAAATGTACAAAGTTCTTCCCTCTCATCCTGATGATCCCTCTATACCAACCAAAGATTCCATTGCTACTACAAATTGGACAAACCTAGCATTATCTAGTCTTGAAAAGTATTTAAAAAACAGGTTTGATTCTATTGATACTGCATGCTCTGAATTAAAACTCATGATGGGAAGAGTGTTGCAGAAACAAGACTACAACACTGTTTGCTTGAATGACAGTGTGAAGACTCTGGCAGAAAATGACCAAACCATTGCTCAGAGTCTAGATAAGCTCTCTCTATCAACAGAAAGAAAGATCCATGAAGCCTCTGTTGCCCATGGAAAAGAAATTGTCAAAGTTTCCAATAACCTTGATATTGTAAAGAAACAAGTATGGGAAGTGACCAAAGGAATTGATTCTTTGAAAAAGAAGCCTAACACAGATGCATATAAGATGGCTACTCTTTTTTCTAAACCAAAAAGTACACTTCTTTATTCTCTCACCTCCTCTGTTGAAAGTCTCATCAAGGCCCCTAGCTCCATAAATTTTTTTCCACCTACATCAACTCATCCGTATTCTTTATTTGCAAATCCCAACATATTTAGTCCAGTTGCTACTGTATCCAAATCCAAAGAGACTGAAGAAATCCCAAGTAATTACAAAACAAGTTTTTATTTGGAGAAACCTCTCATGAAGATGAAGATGAAATAAGCAGAAACCTGTTCATGCAGATGATGGCAGCAACGGATCCTCAGATTAAAGATATGTACAAATCCTTGTTGACTAATCATTTCAACAAGCCATCTTCCAGTTCAAAGAAGTCTCCTAACAAGGGGTATGTACCACCTGCTTCCTTATTTTCAGTTGAACCTTTGACTCGACAGTTCAGAAATGAAGATTTTGGAGAAGATCTGCCGCAGACTTTGCCTGCGGTTCATCAGGAAATCAAAGAATTAAGGAAAACGATAAGTGAAAATAGGAGACTATGTATTGAAAATCACAAAGATTTGAACATAAGATTAATAAATGCCCATGGTGCATCATCCTCACAAGGTCCTGATATTTCAGGAAAGACAGAAAATTGGACTTTCCATGCAAATCCAGTAATGACACATAGCCAGCAGCATGACATTTTAGAAGAAGAAGGAGTAGAGAAAGACAAAACAGACTTTGGATGCAATATAATAAATAGGGATGTTATGTATTGCATTAGGATGAAAGTCAAGATTGGGAACCAGTATGAGTACTGGAAAGTTCTTATGGATACGGGTTCCAGGCTAAATATTATAAGTGATACTGTAGTAAGTATGAACCATAGAAGGCCAACTGCCTGCCCTAAGATTACTATAGCCAGCGGAGAAATCACTATCAAACATGAAGCAGAAATAGATGTATTTCTAAATGAAAAAATTGGTGTTCATCTAGTTTGTCTGGTGGTTATAGGAATGGATTGTGCAATGTATCTTGGTACTCCATTCTTCCAAAATTTCAAAAAACATGGAGCTAAGCTTAACAGCAGCAGTCAAAGGTATGGATATTTTGTCAGCTTAGAAGGTAAAGAAATTTTCTTCCCATTTATAAATTCCAATACGCCTAATAGATTAAAAAGAATTGAAAGAATGCAGAATCTATTGGCAAAAATGGAAACAAAGAAAGAAATCCTAAAAACGGAAGAAAATTTGGATAATGGAAAATTTGCCACTCAAATAGCAGACCTCACTGCTAAGTTTAAAGAATGTTGTTCAGATGATCCGAATGCCTTCTGGCATATTAAAAAGCAGGAAGTAGATCTTCCTCTCAAAAAGGATTTTAGCGGAAAGTTGAGAAGGTCCAAGGCAGTAGCAATGAATGAAGACTAGATGAAATTATGTAGAGCTGAAATTAAAGATCTATTAAAGAAAGGTTTGATCATAAAGAGTAAAAGCCCAATAGCATGCTTTGCATTTTATGTCAATAAACATGCTGAGATTGCCAGGGGAAAACCAAGGCTTGTAGTAAATTATAAACCCCTAAATGACACTCTAGATTATGATGCTTATCCATTACCGAAACCATCAGTAATACTTGCTCAAATATCCAGGTCAAAGATTTTTTCTAAATTCGATTTAAAATCTGGATTTTGGCAAGTAGGAATGAAAGAAGAGGATAAGTGGAAAACTGCTTTCTCAGTACCAGAAGGGCATGATGAGTGGAATATCATGCCATTTGGTTTAATTAATGCTCCTTCTGCATTTCAGAGAATCATGGACGAGACTTTTGAAGGGATGGAAGAATTCCTGAAAAAGTATATTGATGATTTACTTATTCATTCTGATAACATTACTGACCACATTAAACATCTGAAGATTTTCTTATGCAAGCTCAAAGAGATGGGAATAGTGTTATCAGAATCCAAGATGAAATTGTTCAGGCCTATGATTGACTTCTTAGGATACAACATACAGTATGGTTCATATACTGTAATTCAAAGAAGTTTGAATTTTGTCGATCATTTTCCTGATGAGATAAAAGACAAAACTCAATTGCAGCGATTTTTAGGAAGTCTAAACTATATTTCAAAGTTCATAAAACATTGTGCTCAAGAGAGGAAACTGTTGAACAAAAGTCTTCAGAAAATTCCAATTGCATGGGATGAAGAATGCACGCAAGATGTCAGGTCAATAAAGGACAAGGTAAGAAGCATTCGGCCACTCTCCCCGATCAGAGAAGAATGGGAAAAGATTATCATGACAGATGCAAGTTATGAAGGATGGGGAGCAGCTCTATGCCAGAAAGTTCCAGATAGTAAAAATGGAATAGAGGTTTGTCAATATGCTTCTGGCCTCTGGGCTAAAAATCAGTTAATTGGTCAAGTCTGAAGAAAGAACTCAGAGCAGTCTGTTTAGGCATAGCAAAGTTCAGAGATTTCGTGATCTACACTAGATTCACAGTAAGGACAGACTGTCAGGCATTGAAATCTGCTATTCATAAATGTGATTTTGAGGATGCTGCTATAGTAAGTTTGATAATGCAGCTCAGTCAATATAATTTTGATATTGAATTCATAAAAGGTGACAAGAATAGTTTTGCAGACATATTGAGTCGAGAATTCTTGTCAGAACATTCCATCATGAGCCTAAAATGCAACTTCATAAGAAGAAATGAAGAGATTGTTGAAATTGAGACTCCTTTTGGATGGGTATCCTATAGATTGAATAAGACCCTTATGGAACATGATGATGAATGGGAGCCGATCAAAGAAATCAGACACAGGACAGGTATTGATTTCCTATGGACAGACCCACACCAGGATGAAATGAATGATGAAGCCTTCGAAGCCTTAGATTATCTGGAGCAGATCGGGAGTATAATCCACAGGATTGAAAGAGATCATGAAGATAACAACAGGGTCACCAGCTGCCATATCACCTTTAGAATGTTTGATAATCATCTCGACAGAGAAAACTATGATCCAGATCGCCAAAAGGAAGCATTTTATACCGCCATGAATCTACAAAATTTTTCAGATAATATGTTTTATTCTTTGCAGTTTTCTTTCCTATTTGAGGATACACTTGTTGAAGACTTGGAGGAAGAAGACCCATTACCAGATTGGTTTATGGAATGGTGGAAAATCTATGGATTATCCCCATTAATTATGAATCCATATTCATTAACCATGATAAAGATCCCCAGTTTTAGCACCCCTGAATTATTAATGAGGACTCTGGTATTGAACAGAACAATCTGAGATTTGATGGAGATAAGTGACATAGATTTTCTTAATAGTGTCAAAAGATGTGGCTATGTGAGGTGGTTTGTCATGAATCACTATAAGTGCAGAAGAATTCTTCCAAGTACAAACTATGATGAATTCCATCGACAGACTAATCCAAATCTGAATCCATTCCGGACACTGCAATATTTGGATCTGCCAGACCCCTACGATAAAGCTGCCTGGGAATCTAAAAAAGAAGTATTCGTACAATATTATTCCAACTACTTGATTGAAAGATGGAATTACCACCACTACACATATCCTCAAATCGACTATTACACCTTTGATTGACGTCTTTCCAACTGACTATGATGTTGGACGAGCTTTCGTGGATTCCCTCGTATTGGAAATATCCACTGTGTAAACAAAATAAGCATCCTAGATTCAGTCCCCATATGCCTCTGGCTATCCGTAAAAGGAGAAGGGATGAGATAACATGGGTTAGTATGCCCATGCCCGAATCTAACTTTTGGTGATTTGTTTCAGTTTCTACAGCATCTTTGCTTTGAATTATCTGTCTGTAGTCATGTCACGAATGGATGTTTTTTCCCTCACATGGCTATAAAAGATTGAAGCCATAGAGTTAGACTCATCCATTCGAGACGGGTTTTGAGTCTGAGTCGAGAAGTTCTCCTACTCTGCATCTGCAGACGATCAGTCTGATCTGCTTGCAACACGAGAAACTCCTCAAGTCTTTAGGAGATTCGAGAAGCCTGCACATCAGTGCTTGACGCTGGTGTGAACCTAAAGTGGCCGGATCTTTAGAGAGTCTATGGTTCTAATCTAATCTTTTAGACTCAGTCCGTTGATTGGCCAGGTAGCCTGTAGATTTGTTATGCTTCGGCAAACTTATATCTACTAAATGCCACAACAGTCAATCTGAGGAAACGGATTCTCCTTTGTAACTCTACAACTCTGTAATATGATTGTTCCGAGCATCTTTCTTATACTAAAATTATGTATGTTTCTCCACTCTACCTTGTGATATCTATCCCTTTATTTCCGCATATTTGATATCTGTGAAAGGTCCTATGAAATGGTATCAGATCTAAGTATTTGTTTGAGTGGATGTTGTCTATGAGATATTGTCTGAGTGGATCGCGAATTTGTTGAGGTCGGGTATAGCATTTGTAGCCCATAGTTGCCGCGGATGGCGTTTGAAGGGTGTTGAAGACGTCTGGCATAGAATTCAAGTCGAGGAAGCCGCCATTTCTCCTCCAAGAGAAAGCCGCAAAACTTCTTGATATTCATCAACAAGATTTTCCGCGTATTTCTTCTACTATCTTCTCTCTATACTAAAATGGATGCACCTTCTAATTCTAAAGGAATGTTTGGATCAAAGCATTTTCAAGAAGTTCAAAATGAAGATGAGTTAAGATCTGGTTTAGAGACTATTTGTCAGACTGAATCCTCTTCCGGAAACTCTGCTTCTATTGAAAAACAAGAACTAAGCCCTACTGTAAACTAGAAACTACCTCCTGTTTCCCCTGCAGAAGTTTATAGAGGATTATCTCCATTCCACTTTAGAGCCCTAAGTTAGATCAAAATAAGAGAGAAAGCAGTTCAAACAGATTTAAATATCAATCTTATGATGATTGTTCCCCTATTAGAAGAACGACAGATAAAAGCTGCTTTGAAATCTGGATACCAGTACGTCCATCTAGGGATGGTAAGAGCCGGGCTAAATGCTCTGCATAGAAAAGGACAAAGAGCCTATGTTTTTTCCTTCTTCTATGCCTCCAAGAATTATCAGCTTTGCCAAGATGCCACTGCTTACATAAGTGCTGATATCCATGTGGCTTTTTGGGATTTGTTGCTGCTCTTGCAATTTTCATCTGTGAACATAACTCAACAATAATTTCTTTGACAGCTTGCCTTATAATCCCAAATTTGTAGTCGCCAATCTTTCCTGGTCTTCATTCATTGCTACTGCCTTGGACCTTCTCAAATTTTCGCTGAAATCCTTTTTGAGAGGAAGATCTACTTCCTGCTTTTTGATATGCTAGAAGGCATTCGGATCATCTGAACAACATTCTTTAAAATTAGTAGTGAGGTCTGCTATTTGAGTGGCAAATTTTCCATTATCCAAATTTTCTTCTGTTTTTAGGATTTCTTTCTTTGTTTCCATTTTTGCCAATAGATTCTGCAAGCTTTCAATTCTTTTTAATCTATTAGGCGTATTGGAATTTATAAACGGGAAGAAAATTTCTTTACCTTCTAAGCTCACAAAATATCCATACCTTTGACTGCTGCTGTCAAGCTTAGCTCCATGTTTTTCGAAATTTTGGAAGAATGGAGTACCAAGATACATTGCATGATCCATTCCTGTAACCACCAGACAAATTAGATGAACGCCAATTTTTTCATTTAGAAATACATCTATTTCTGCTTCATGTATGGTAGTGATTTCTCCGCTGGCTGTAGTAATCTTAGGGCAGGCAGTTGGCCTTCTATGATTCATACTTACTACAGTATCACTTACAATATTTAGCCTGGAACCCGTATCCATAAGAACTTTCCAGTACTCATACTGGTTCCCAATCTTGACTTTCATCCTAATGCAATACATAACATCCCTATTTATTATATTGCATCCAAAGTCTGTTATGTCTTTCTCTTCTCCTTCTTCTTCTGAACTGTCATGCTGTTGGCTGTGTGTCATTACTAGATTTGCATGGAAAGTCCAATTTTCTGTCTTTCCTGAAATATCAGGACCTTGTGAGGATGATGCACCATGGGCATTTATTAATCTTATGTTCAAATCTTTGTGATTTTCAATACATAGTCTCTTGTTTTCTTTTATCGTTTTCCTTAATTCTTTGATTGCCTGATGAACCGCAGGCAAAGTCTGCGGCAGATATTCTCCAAAATCTTCATTTCTGAACTGTCGAGTCAAAGCTTCAACTGAAAATAAGGAAGCAGGTGGTACATACCCCTTGTTAGGAGACTTCTTTGAACTGGAAGATGGCTTGTTGAAATGATCAGTCAACAAGGATTTATACATAACTTTAATATGAGGATCCGTTGCTGCCGTCATCTACATGAACAGGTTTCTGCTTATTTCATATTCATCTGCCTTCATCATCCTGACTGTGTTGCAATTGCATATATCTGGATCACTGCATTCACAGTCTCTGCATTCTGTGCAGTGTGGGTCCTTGCACCATTCTTCATCAGAAGAATCAGTAGAATAAACATAGTTTATTTCATCTTCCGTTCCAGAGTCAAAAGATATTAATTCATCACAGCTGCTAGGTAAATCAAGGAAATTAATTTTTCCTTTTTTGTTTCTGTATGATATCTTTTTCTTTGATTTTTCATTTTTCTTCTCTGGGCAATTCGGAGCTGTGTGGCCTTTTTTGTTGCAGTTATAACAAATGATCTCCCTTTCTTTAGAGAAAATTTTTGTGTGTTTGAAAGGCTTTATTCTATTGTGCTTTTTCTTAGATTTGTCTTGGGAAAACTTAGAATTCTTCTGTTTGAGATGTTTTTTCCTTCTTCTATGCCTCCCAGAATTATCAGCTTTGCCAAGATGCCACTGCTTACATAATTGCTAATATCCATGTGGATTTTTGGGATTTGTTGCTGCTCTTGCAATTTTCATCTGTGAACATAACTCAACAATAATTTCTTTGACAGCTTGCCTTATAATCCCAAATTTGTAGTCGCCAATATTTCCTGGTAACTTATTTACAATTGCTGTAGAAACCCATTGTGGAAGAGAGGCAACAAAAATTTCTTTCCATTTGGGTTCTAGTATCAATTCAGGAGACAAAGTATGTAATCTGTGTAGAAATTCATTAAAATACTCATCAAAGTGCTGCATATTATGCAATTTCATAGCTAATAGAGTTACAGTAGTAATATCATTAGTGATTTGTGGGAAACCAATGAAATTCACTGTAATGTTGTAAATCAATTTTCCAATCATATTATTTACAGGCAAATTGGTGACTAGATCCATGTAGGTAGAACCATCTTCATTTAATACCACTGACTATTCCCAATGGGGAAGGAGATTTGGTTCTTTAATTGTTTCCGCTTTTAACCAGGAATCCAACGTTCCTTCAAATCCTCCAATAATCCTTCTAGTGGCATTGATTGGGCCAATGTCATCTGAAAGATAGGCTCTGTAACCTACGAGCATGGAATGCAACACAGACATGACTTCGACTTCTGAACCGTTATCAATATTCCACGAATATGTGGAATTTGCAAACCAGTCTTTATGGTATTCTGATTTCATCAAATCCCGTCGGTCTGGGGCAGGGTTCCAAGTAGTATCCCATTGGGATCTTGAGTATGTAGCATTGACTTGTGTTTCAATGCTTTCTTCTGGAATTGGAATACCAAATTGTTCTTTATCCTAGATAGAAAAATTATTAATACAAGCTTCAAGTTCATCAACTTCTGGAACTTGGCTCTGATACAGATGTTCTTTCTCATGAGTGAACCTAATCAAGTGAAAATTCAAGGGGTAAATATTTTTATTAAATAAAATTTTTTTGTGATCTAATGCAAGTGGAACCAACTAGATTGAAGCTTGTTAGCATGCTCTAAAAAGTAGCATAAATTCACTGTTCTTTGTTACAAAGGAATTCCATAAATCTAGATTTGGGAATAAGAAGACTAATCCAAGTAGATAAATGATTAATATAACCTTCCAAATATTTTTGAAAGATGAAATTATTATTGTGATCCTACAAAATAACTGACATCAACCATTTAACCCAATCCTACAATAAGAAATCATTAATACTAAATGCAGAAATAGAAAGAAACAAAAACAAGAGATGCATGTGAATAAGAAGTGAAAAGAAGGAAAGAAAATGATACAAAAAGGGCTCTGAGGCTCTTGGGATGTCCAATCCCAAGGAAACTCAGAGACTTATGGAGGAGAACAAGATTTAGAAGCTGAACATGACACTAATATTCATTATTTTCATCAATACAATTACATCTCTACAAGAAATACAGTGGAGCTGCAAAAATATGAGTTCTCTTTGCAAGAAGACTAATAAAAATATATCCCTAGAGGAAAATTTGATTTGGTACTTTTACAAAATGATTAGGAATCATTCCCCATGAAAGGAGGAAGCTTCCTCGATCAAAATCCCTTGATTAGTGGATCTGGTTCACAATACTAGGAATCTGCATTAAATGGCAAGGAACACATTCCTAGATTCAATCATTGGAGTTCCATAATCTGTGCCATAATTCCATAATATCTTGTTTATTTATTATTTAATATTGATCCTCCTGTAGTAGGGAGAAAGTCCCTAAATTATCTCCTCCTCCAAATCTTCATAATCTGCCCAATATTCTCATAATATTCCACAAAAATAAATAATATTAGGCACAAATATGCAATTATTCATAAACCTTCCTAATCAATATATTAAAGTTAAAAATACATTGTCTAATGCAAAAAGAAAGGTTTAATTTTTTAAAGGATGGTCATAGGCCTTAATTTATGTTTAATTTAGAGGCATGGGTCTTAATTATGCCTAATTTAGAGGCTCATCACACCATCAAAATATGGACCCTTAGGAATCTGTAAGATTCTCCAAAGGTTCCTTCTCATTGCTTGACTAGAATTATACTTCTAAGATCACAAATATAACTTCACCATTGCGCTCCTTGCAAAAAACTGAGTAAAATGAGTATAAAATAAGCCTGGTTCTAAAATTGTCAAAATTTGGCCCTTGGTGAATCCTTTAGATTCCTCATGATTCCACAAGGATTCCTCTCTGCAAGTTGACAGAAATTCTGTCGCTCAAATCAGGAAACTGATCACTCTATCAGACTACTAGTGAAATTCTCGTTCATTTGACTATAAAGTTGGCATGATTCTATGACTGGGAAAATTTGGCCCCAAGGGAATCTTTTAGATTCCTCATGATTCCACAAAGATTCTTCCATGAAAGTTGACTAAATATATGCCTCTTAGATGAGGAAAATTATCACACCATCATTTTCCTTGCGGAAAACTAAGAAAAATGAGTATAAAGTTTATATACTTCTACCTATGTCAAAAATCAAACTCCAAGGGAATCTAAAGATTCCTACCTTGAATCAGAGAATATTCTTCTCGAACTCTGTCCCAGGCATGGCCCACCCTTGCATTGGTTTTCACACTTTCTCCTCTGTTCCCTGGGTGAATAGTAAAATTTTTGGTTTTTATAAATGCCTGGGCAGATTTTTCAAAGTGCCCAACTTGGCAGTCTAGTTGGCAGAGATAAATTGAGGCGTTTGGTTGAGGGTGGGTTGGGTTCAAAACCCGTTGCCCCAATTTTTTATTGTGTTTGTTGTATATATAGGTAGCGAAATGTTTAAGTGGGGACACCTATGGGCGGTTCGGCTGACAAGCTGGGCAGGTTCAAATGTAGTCAGCCTCGTCGCATTATATATGGCACTTATTGGTTGGGCAGGGTTCGAGTCACTTACGGCCCCGACACATGTATATATATTTAATACAATGGTAGTTGGGCGTTCATAGCCCACCACCCTTTTTTTTAATATTTTCTTTTTGAACAATTTGAACAAAAAAATTGCCACAAATTTTTTCAGTTACAAGGCAAATTAAAGAGGCGACAAATTCGCCTATTTCGGCCCCCAAAATCCGTCATCGATAAGTTCCAAATTGTTGCCTCATTAGTGGCCGCAAAATTTAGTGTCTTCTGCCAAGTTTAGTTGGACCTCCAATTTTAATGAACCTCCAAATTTAGTTGGCGCTCTTGTCAAATTTTCCCAATGGGCCTAGTTTGACCAAACTTTGACTGGCCATAAACCTTACATACAAACTTAGATTGAGGTACCATTTGCACCATCGGAAATCTTGCAACTAGATATTTGATCTGACCCTAGTTTCATTATAATCTAATAAATATTAATTTGGATTTTTTCCTGATCCGTCTTGGATCTTTGAGTGTATCTATAGCCACTTGGATCATTCCTCCCCACTGTGGAGTTTTTGGTCCTCCAAAAGCATGAACATAATATGCATCTATTGTGTTACATTTTCTTCACAACAAGTGTCTTTATAGGCCACACTTTCTTCTCCTCCACCCTTTTTCTTCAAAGCCATAAGTGATGAACTAACACCTGCATCCTCTACAAACCTGTAGTACAATATTTGGAAACTACATGTTCAATTACATGACCAATCGTGACCCAAACATACTCATACCTGAAAAGAGTTTATAACACACACTCTTTGGTCAAGTGCACATCATAATAGAAATCATTACCCCAACTATCAACAAAAGGTAAAAAACATCATCATTTCTTTAATAGGTTATGGCATATACATCATCACTTTTACAATTATATCGCAACACATGATTTACAAAATGTAGCCATGACAAGCTACCATATATAGTAAAACCATCTTTCACTCATCAAATTGAATGGGTCATCTCCCTTTGGTGGATTCTCTTATTGAACATTTTCATCAGTTGGTTCCTACACGAGCGCTTTATCCTTGAGACACTAATCTGGAGAAAGCCTCCAACGTGTGGCTCTTTGATGTCCACCTATGTTGCAATGATTGCAAAAAGTATTCTTCCTCCAGACCTTCTTAGCCTTCTTCCTTACTTGGTGTGGAGAATGCCTTTCACGTCTCGTACTCTTTCTTACTACCATTATCTTCTAGTACTCATCAACCACGTGGTTATGCAAGCCACAAAAAATACATGGTTTTTAACACAATGCCTTCTTCTCATCATTAACAATATGCTTGTAATCAAAATGAACTTTATAATACTGGGACCTTTTATACCTCTCTTGGTTTTCTTTGGTGAAATCCCAGTGATGAGAGCTTTCCTTAGCTCTTCCTCTGCAATGTGAACTATCATGGGAGGATTGTGATGTGTTCCCATCATCCTCTTTCCTCGATGGTTTTTACAATGCCTTGGAAGCTTATGCTACCTTCGAGCACTCCATTTTAGTGTATCCCATCTTGGTAAGGAGTCCCAGGACAATTCTTGAAATGGGTACCTTAAGGCTTCCAACAAAAATAACGTCATGTGAAAATAAAACTAAAGAACGATCAACATTGTTTACCTCAGCTATTGTTCCTAAAACAAGTGATGATGGCTTCTCTAAGCCTTTGTTTCGCTTCAACTTTTCCAAGGCCTCTTCCATTTCTCATAATTGAAGTTGCAATGTTTGCTTCTCCTCATTTTCTTCTTGTGGAAGTCTCCTTAATTCATCATTATCTACTTGAAGGCTCTGATTAATCTCCTCATTTGAATGATAGGAAGATAATGAAGAAGAAGAATGTTCACTCGAGGCAGTAGATGGAGCATTGTATTCAAATCTTTATTTCTCCTCTTCTTGTCTTGCCATTTTATCTTCATAATATGCATACATTATATCTACCATGTTGGCCATCTTGTAGAAAACCTCATAGAGATCTTTGTCATCCTTCATTTTCTTTCTAGTTGCACATTCAATCATTCACACTCACAATTCACATCAGCAAGAAGACCACTCTGATACCAAACTTGATCCAGATCTATCAGCTACCCTAATTAACCAAGATACTTTACTTCTATGATGTTAGCAGAATTTCTTATGAAAGAGAAATCAAAATCACATGTGTATACTTTAAAGATGAAGAAACATAATGACAACCATCAAATCAAAGAACACAAACAAGTTGATAACAGAGTTCACCCAGTGTCGATTACGTCTCCAGGCCCAATGTCAAGAGTGCGGAGGTTGCTTCATTAAATGCTCCAAGATGATAATGAGTACATGGTGTATTATTTGTCATTACAAAGATAAAATCCCTCAACAAGAGTGGCATGTCTTTGCACGAGACGTTCTCCGATAGGAACTCTCACTCATATAGTCCCTTCTTTAGCATGATAATATATCTAATTCTCACATGAAGTGGCATACAAGTATCCTCCAACATAATGGTAAACAAGGATCTCAACATCAAAATCATCATCTCAGTAAATCAAAGAAAGACATGACATCACTACATCATATACCTCCACTTCCAGGGATTGCCTAAAAATGCACATCTTTGCTGAAGAAATAGACTGCATTGTTAAATTTTTGGCGTGAAATCATGTCAAATGACTGTAAACTCAACCCATCTCTAACGCTATTAAAATATGGACCCTCAGGGATCTCAAAGATTTCTTCTTGTTGTTTGACTGGAATTTCACTGCTCAGATCACAAATATAACTTCACCACTGCGCTCCTTGTGAAAAACAAAGTAAAATTATTATAAAGTCAACCTGGTTTTGAAATTGTCAAAATTTGGCCCTTAGGAATATTTCAGATTCCTCATGATTCCATAAAGATTCTTCTCTGTAAAATGACTGAAATTCCGCCACTCATATTAGTAAATCGATCACTCCATTAGACTCTTGGAAAAATTCTGGTTTGTTTGAATATAAAGTTGGCATGATTATGTCGCTCGGAAAATTTGGCCCTAAGAGAATCTTTTAGATTCCTCGTGATTCCACAAAGATTCCTTCATGCAAGTTGATTGAAGATATTCTTCTCATAGGAGGAAATTGACTACACCATCAGATTCCTTATGGAAAACTAAGAAAAATGAGTATAAAGTTGATATACTTCTTCCTCTGCCACAAATCAAACTCCAAGGGAATCTAAAGATTTCTCCCCTACATCAGAGAATATTATTCTCAAACTATGTGTCAGGCATGGCCCACCCTTGCATTGGGTTTTGTTCTCATTCCTTTGTTCCCCAGGTGAATATTAAAATTTTTGGTTTATATAAATTTTC
Organism: Pinus taeda; assembly: GCA_000404065.3. NCBI lineage: Eukaryota > Viridiplantae > Streptophyta > Pinopsida > Pinales > Pinaceae > Pinus > Pinus taeda. The sequence continues at coordinate 21,988 of APFE031207196.1, read as the reverse complement.
CTGGGTGAATTTGTCCAAGTTCCGAGTTGGGCAATCCGATTGGCATATATAAATTGAGGTGTTTAGTTAGGGGGCGGGTTGGGTTCAAAACCTGTAGCCCCAATTTTTATTGTGGTTTGTTCTATATATAGGTAGCAGCATGTTTAATTGGGTTCGCCCATGGATCAGATAGCCGCTAGTCCAAACGGGCTCAAAACTTGCCTACCCCATCACATTATATATGGCACTTATCTGTTTGGCAAGGTCTAGGTCACTTGCGGCCCCAACCCATGTATATATATTTAATACAATGGTTGTTGGGGGGTGGCAGGGGTGGCATCCCACCACCCCTTTTTTTTAGTATTTTTTTTCGTTTTTTTCAAACAATTTGAACAAAAAATTTGCCGCCAATTTTTGGGGTTATCGAGCAAATTAAAGAGGCGACAAATTTGCCCATTTTGGCTAGAATCTGTTGCCAATAAGTGCCAAATTGTTGCCTCGTTATTGATTGCCAAATTTAGCGGCTTCTACCAAATCTAGTCAGACCTCCAATTTTAGCGGACCTCCAAATTTACTTAGCACTCCTTCCAAATCTAGTTATCACGCCTGCCAAAATTAGCCAATGGGCCTAGTTTCACCAAAACTTTGATTGGCCATAACTTTCACATATGAACTTTGATTGAGGTGTCGTTTGTACCATTGGAAATCTTGTGATGAGATCTTTGATCTACTAATGGTTTAATTACAATCCAAAAACTTTAGTTTTTGAGCATTTCCTGAGCCATTTTGGATCTTTGAGTGTCTCTGGAGTCAACTAGATCAGAAAGGGCACTAAGGACTAAGTGATGGGGTCCTAATCCAAGGGACTAAACAAATTAAATTAAATCTTAAAGTTATTATCGAAATGATTTTTATCCTAAGTTCCCAATTAGTTGGAAACAAATTTCAAAGTGTTGGGAAGAGACCTTCTTGAGGTGCCATTTGTCAAAAAGGGCACATACATATATAAAATGAGGATTTAATGCAATTCTATTGTGACTACTATACCTTCTTCGAGAGGGGTGTTGACCTTGTGTAATCGTTTGGGTGTATGGATCTTATGTGGATTTGAGTGTGTGGGTGCCTGATAGGTTCTTGAGGGTAGTTAGAACTCTTAGAGCTATAAGGCTTAGAGACTTCCTAGTTGGCTTGCATTGGAAGACTAGAATGGTAGTGACATAACTTGAGGGACTTTGGGTGCAGAGAAGGGGGTGCACTACCTTGAGTTCTGTCAAATGATTAGGCATGAGAGGCATCAGGTTGGAAATTGTTGGAGTTTGGTATCTTTGCCTAATGTTTTTTGTGCTCACTACATGACAATTGTGGGTTCTAGGTGAACCTTTTCCTTCGTGGAGTCTTATCCCCGTCTCACTTTCTAATGAGGAATATTTTGTGGTATTTATTGCTTTATGTAATTTATTTTTTGGGGAGGAATTTAAGGGCTAAATTTCACCATTTGGTTAATTTTGGCATTCTTATTTTTCTAAATATAATTCACTCAATTCAATTTTTTACAAAATTTATTCCCCAAATTCTATAGGATAAAATTGTTTTGCTTAAAGAATCTCCACAATTTTTTATAAAATATATAAAATCTCCAAGAATTTGCAGAAGCTGGTAGGGCTAACAACTTCATTGAGATAATTTATCACATCTTCCAGCAGGTCCATGACATATTGGGCATAGTCGATTCTAAGTACAAACAATGACATGATCAACATCGGGTGCCGCACAAGTTCTAGGTGGGTGACAAAGTTTGGCTACATTTGCAAAAGGAGAGCCTTGCTGGGCCCCACTGCAAGTCTCGCCCACTGCGATATGGGCCTTAAACCATCACTAAGGCTTTAGGGGATGAGGCTTTCGAGCTCAGCATTCCACCATTCCTTGGCCTGCACACAGTGTTCAATGTGGATCACCTTCAACCATATTTTCCACCATTCTTGGACACATCAAACATTGCGGGACAAGTCACACAAATAGTGTTAAACCCAGATTGAATAGAATAGGCCACAAATGATCGGATCATGAACATGAAGATCAAGAGCACTCATAGGTAGAAGATCCAAATGTATTAGGTTGTCAAAGCTAGCCAACTCCTGCATCGAGGCAAGTGGCTCACCAGGTACCAAGTTCAGTAGAAGTTTCCCCACTCATGGAGGCACTCAACGCAATGGGGAGCATTGCCTCCTAAGGGGGGAGGACCGATCCAAGTGGATTTGGTGTCCACCCACCTATTCCACTTGGACCACCACCATTGTTTCTTTTCAGTTTCCTTAATTGTAGCACAACTTACTATTTTTGGCGATTTTTTGGGTCCTAAACTTCTGGAGCCATTTTGAGGGACTAAAAGGTGTTTTTAGGAAAAATTGAGATACCAAAAAAGTTTCTACTAAATGTATGAGTTTTTATTTGACCTCTTCTTCAAGATCTTTGAAATGAGTTATTATGATAGCCAAACGGAGATCGTATGCCAAAGTTATGACCCCGAGAAGTTGATGTACCAATTTACCCAAATGGGGCCCATAGTTTTGGCGCTTCATCTCCAAGGGTTAGGTTTTTGGATGTTTAGGATTTTCCATTTTTTCTCAATAATAAATAGGCCTTTGAGCCCCATTATAACATAGTTCAGAGGCATGTAGCCACCACATCTCTTCTCAGAGATAAGATACCATCGCTCGAGCTAGTTTATTTCCATTTTTGTACATAAGCATATTTTAGTTCTTTGATATTAATGAAATGAAGTTGTATATATGTTGCATCTTTGTGTTTATTTGTATATCTATATTTTGTTGCATTCCAAGTCCATATCACTGGTATTAGAGAAATTTTCTCTTTCTATATTTTTCTTTGCATATCCCCAATGAGGTCAGGGTATAAGGAGTTAGAGCTCCAACTAGTTGAACCTTTGCAAGACTAGCCTCGCAAACCCCGACGGCCTCCCATGGCGGAAGAAACTAAATGAGGGGGCAAGAGATTCTTTCAAAATATTGCTCGAGGAAGCCTTCGAGTGACAAAGGAATGTGATGATGGATAACGTTTCCCATATCCTTCGACGGCTACCCACAAGCAACGCATATCCATCTAGTAGCCACTCTAGAGGAACCACTCCTTTTAAGGTACAAGTTAACTTTGACATTCCCATATTTGAAATACAGATAGCTGCAGATGTTGTAGATAAATGGTTAAATGTGTTGGAAGGATATTTTTCAATTCATGACTTTTCCAATCGGGAAAATATTACTTTTACACTCCTCAAAGCCGACCAACATGTCAAGGACTGGTGGGAAACCTACTGTGAAGAAACGGACAAGAGGGAATCCTCACTATTTTCAACCACGCCCACTTGGAATTCTTTCTAAGATGCCATTAATGAACAATTTTACCTTGTAGGGGGATATGAAGATAAATACATAAAGTGGACGAGGTTTGCGGCAGAGAAGGGACCAAGATGTGTTAGAGTTCACAAATGTTTTCCATGCCCTTCCATGAAGTTGGGTACCAAGGATTGTGAGTGGAATTTTGTACTCAAAGTACAATAGTTGTCTACACAAGTACATCCAGGACGAGATCGTGTTCCTAGACATCTCCTCGCTTGGAATCTCTTATTGATACGCTGTAAATATTGAGCAAATATTTAAATAGAAGAAGAAAGACTTTGGATCTGTGAATTTGAAGCAAGGGAAAGACACCCCCAAACCAAAATACAAAGGAAAAATCCAAGGCTAGGTAACTCAACTCAACCCGAAGAAGATGCAAGAAAAGAAAATCACCACGAAGACAAAGAAGGACACAGGGAACTTGTGTGAGTTCCATAAGAGCCCCACTCACAACACAAGTGAGTGCTGAGACAAGCAATAATTGGTGGCCGAGCTGAAGGCTTCCAAATCATATGCATATTTTGACTGTGAATCAGAAATGGACAAGGGGAATGACAAAGGGAAGCATATTATCGATGTTGAGTCTAGTGCCACCATTACCACCACCAAGATCCAGAAGAATGAGCCTGAAGATCCAAATGAGGGGGAACAACTCTTCCACTCACAGATGTGGGTGAAGGGTTCTCCACTGTATTTCATTATCAACAACGAGAGCCAAAAGAACCTCATTTCAGCAGAGGTCGTGAAGCTGTTATATCTACCGACCACACCAAACCTACAACCATACACCATTGGGTGGCTTCACCAAGGGTGATATCTATGCGTCAACCAACATTGCTTCCTTCCCTATAGCATCAAACTCTTCACATATGAGGTATTGTGTGATGTTTCTCCTCTTTAAGTTTGTGATGTTTTATTAGGCCATCCATACTTGTGGAAGTGACATGATGCATATGAGTCTAGGCCTCGCACTATTATTATTAATTTTGGCAATAAGTTTTATGGGATACCAGAGGTAGAACTGCCTGTCGTTGTTTCTTTGATCACTGTGAAGCAATGTAATAAGATCATTTCCCAGACTTGGAAATTTTTTTTCCTTATGATTCTCCCTCAGAGCAAGAGGAAGATTGTGGCCACAACCTCCAGACAGGGCTCCTCTACATGACAAAAATAGATGGACAAGTTTGTAGAGGAGTACATGGACATGTTCACCTCACCCACACTGGTACCTCTACATTTTCAGGTCAAGCACTCCATCAATATGACCATGGGTGTGTCATTACCCAATGGACCGATATATTGATGATATATTCTATAGAACGATGAAATCAAGTGGTGGATTTAGGAGATGTTGCAAAAAAGGCACATCAAGCCAAGTTCGTCACCCTATGGGAGCTCGATCGTGTTAGTATAAAAGAAGGATGGGACTTGGAGACCTTGTATTGACTACCGGGTGTTGAACAAGATCACTTGTCCAAAAAATCCCACAGAATGATAATCTTCTAGACGAGCTTAAGGGGGTAAAATATTTCAGTATGATTGACTTGAAGTCCGGTTATCACCGAGTATCGATCAAACCCTCTGGTGTGTGGAAGAATCCCTTCAAATCCAAGGAGGGCCTTTTCGAATGGCTGGTCATTCCTTTCGAGTTGAAGAATGCCCCCGAAACCTTCATGAAGCTAATGGAGGACATCTTGTGACCCTTCACAAACTCATTCATGGTAGTCTATTTGGATGGCATTTTGATCTTCAGCCAAAGTTGGGAAGAACACCTCCACCAAATTCGATAGGTCCTCTAAACCCTAAGGCAACAAAAGTTGTGTGATAATTCAAAGAAATGAACTTTTGTTATAAACTAGGTTCAATATGTGGGGTATATAATTGATGAGCTGGGTGTGCATGTGGACCTAGCCAAGATACAATTAATTCAGGATTGGCCAGCCCCAAGCACTTTAACAGAGCTTCATAGCTTTCTGGGTTTTTCCAAATTCTATCGCAGGTTCGTGTTGGGGTTCTCTCATATAACTTGGCCTTTGAGAAAGTCACCAAGGGAGGAGCGAAAGAAAAGTTATTTTGGTCTAAATCCCAACAAAAAGCGTTTGTCGAGTTGAAGCATCACCTCTGCTCTACACCAATTTTCATATTACCGAACCTGCAACAACATTTGAGATTGAGACAAATGCATTTGACTATGCTATTGGTGCAGTTCTTACTCAATAGGGGCATCCAATGGCATATCACAGTGAAACACTTTCAAGCACAGTCTGAAAGTATCACACCTATGACCAAGAAATGCATTCCATCATTGAGGCATGCCGACAATGGAATCATTACATTATGGGGAAGTAAACGGTAATCCACACAGACCACCGTCCCCTGTAGTTCATACAAACACAAGGGAAGTTTTAGAATGATCACCATTAGAAATGGTCCATGTACCTACAAAATTTCCATTTGAAGACTAAGTCCAAGAAGGGAAGCACCAACAACGTTGCAAACTGCCTCAGCCGACCACCGGTAATGGCACTGAACTCTGTGCTCAACTCTTATGGGAACGAGACTGTGGGGTGGTCGTGCCTTTATAGAGTGATCCATAATTTGGCAACACATACTAGATGCACCTAGAAGGCAAGCAAGTTCCAAATTTTCACCTCCAGGATGCACCTTTATGCCACCTAGGACACCTTTCTGTTCCTTCAAGTGGGCGTTCCAAGATGATTTGGGGGGCAAACTAAAGTCGGGTCACTGGAAATTTCGGGGTCGAGAAAAAAATGGCAATGTTGTAGAAGTATTTTTATTGGCCAAACCTTCAACATGATTTTAAGAAGTACGTCAGATGTTGCATTACCTGCACCATTTCCGAATCAACCATCAAGAAGTAAAGCTTATATACTCATCTACATACTCCTAGTCAACCTTGGGAATCCATCTACAAGGATTACAAGTCGAGCCTTCCTTCTACTAAGCATGGAAACAAATGCATTTTTGTGGTCGTCGATAGATTCTCTAAGATGGCCATTTTGGTGGCCTGCAAAAAGAGTATCATAGCAAAACCGACTGCTAAGCTCTTCTTTAAACAAGTGTGGGTACATTTTGGGATCCCACAGTCCATTATCTTATATTGGGATAGGATGTTCCTAAGTACATTTTGGTCAAGTCTCTGGTCAATGTTGGATACCAAGATCACTAAGTACACAACTTACAACCCCCAAACTGATGGCCAAACAGAGGTCATCAACAAGATGATCATACACATTTTGGGTATGTACAACTTGAAGAATCCACACACATGGGATGAAAGCCTCCCCTATGTCCAACATAGCTACAACAAAGCTCTCCATAGCACAACTGGCCAAATCCCCTTTCAGGTGGGGTTAGGATTCCAGCCACTATGTCCCATTGATGTGGTCATACCATTTCCAACTACTAAGGTAGGTTTAGCTCATGTCCAGTCTGAATCTGATAGGGCTAACAACTTCATTGAGCACGTTCAGCACATCCACCAATAGGTCCATGACTTATGAGATAGAGCCAATGCTAAGTACAAGTAACGACATGATCAACATTGGGTGCCATACAAGTTCTAGGTGGACGACAAAGTTTGGTTAAATTTGCAGAAGGAGCACCTCATTGGGCCCCATCACAAGCTTTTCCTACTCCAATATGGGCCTTACACCATCACTAAGGATATAGGGGACAATGCTTCCGAGCTCAGCATTCCACCATTCCTTGGCTTGCACCCAGTTTCCAATGTGGATCACCTTCGACCATACTTTCCACCATTACTTCAGACATTGTGAAATAACTCACACCAACATAGTTAAACCCAAACTGTATGGAACAAGCCACAACTAATCGGATCATGGACACGTAGATCAAGAAAACTCACTAGCAGAAGATCCAACTATATCAGGTTGTCAAAGCTAGCCAACTCTTCCACCAAGGCAAGTGGCTCACTAGGGACCAAGTTTAGCAAAAGTTCCCCATCTCTTGGAGGCACTCAACACAATGGGGACCATTGCTTCCTAGGGGGGAGGATTGATCTAAATGGATATTGGCTACCACCCACCTATTCCACTTGGACCCCCACCATTGTTTCTTTTCATTTTCCTTAATTGTAGCACAACTTACTATTTCTAGAATTTTTTCAGGTCTTAAACTTTTAGCGCCCTTTTCAAGGACTAAAAGACATTTTTAGGAAAAATAGAGACAGAAAAAAAGTACTAAACCAATTTATCATTTTTTTTCAATCTCTTCTTTAATATCTTCGAAAGAAGGTATTATGATAACCAAATAGAGATCATATACCAAATTTATGACCCTTGGAAGTTGATGCACCAATCAACCAAACAAGGCCCACGGTTTTGGTGCTTCATCTCTAAGGGTTAGCTTTTTGGATGTTTAGGGTTTTCCATTATTTCTCAACAATAAGCAGGCCTTTGAGCCTCATTGTAACAGTTCAGAGGCATGCAACTACCACATCGCTTCTCAGAGATAAGATACCACCGCCCGAGTTAGTTTATTTCCATTTTTGTATGTAAGCACATTTCAGTTCTCTGATATTAATGAAATGAAGTTTTATATCTGTTGCATCTCTGTGTTTATGTTTATATCTATATTTTGTTGGATCACCACAGGTCGAACAGGTCCAATATTTGCATGTGTACAAATCAATAATTTAGTCTCAGATACATCAAAAATAACACAAAAAGAAAATTGTAAAACTTAAAATCCAAAAATGATCAAAATGTTTCTTGTTTTACTTATGACACCCCATCACTCGCCATTAGGAAGCATGAGCTCTGGATCTCTATGGAAATCCATATGATAGTCCTATATCATAATGACTTGCATGTGCAACCATCCAAAGAAGACTAGTGTGAAACTCATCGATGACAGACATACATGTCTAGACATGATATGCACCCACCTCCTCATCCATGAGACTCTCAAATATGTGGGCTCAAGTGAGATATGTTATGGCTTGAGTAACGGAATCAACTCTATGGAAAAAGAAATCAAGATCGAACCATAGCCAAATTTCTTCAACCATCAATATTTTGCCTTGGTCAACAACTCCTTCATGTTTACAAGTACTCCCTTGCTCCAGTTGAATACTTTCATCTCCATACATTCTATATCATACTGCATGTGAGACTTTTGGCCACATGTAGACTTACACTATTGACCAATCTTGAAAAGATAAACATGATCGTTCGTAAGGGAAAATGAAACACATCCTTGATGTCAATTTTCCCATCTTTAGTCTATTGGGATCTTGGTCTACAATGTGAAGTGATGTAATCCTTGATTGTCTCTCCACCACTCCTCAATCCAGATGAAGAGATGGGGACAACTTGCTTGAAAAATCTGTCAAGAAATATATATCTTCTACTTGTATTTCTAGTATATGTGCACTAAGCCTGAATTCATGTGCCTGAACATCCGATGCTTGAACAAGATACCTCAACAATTTCATTTGTTCCCTCATACCAAGAAACCAGGAGAATTTCAAGATCCCACAATATATCAAAGTGTTAGGCCCCTATAATACTAGTGATGCTCCCATTACTATTGTGGTTGTATCCCTTATTAATATTTTTGTACCCCTATTGTCCCCATATTGTTATTTTTGTGCCTTTATATTATTATTGTTAGGTCAGCTTGGTTATCTTGTGACCCCTTAGACTCCTACATATAGAAAGGAGGTTTTGTCATTTGAATCATCCAAGAATTGTTCATTTGTGTAATGTAAAGGAGGTTGCCCCCTTGAAGAGGTTGAATTCTAAGGCGTTCAACTATCTTTTCTATCTGTCATGCGGAAAGAGTTAATCTTGCGGACAAAACCAACCTCCCTAGAAGCCTAAGACTTTCTAGTGACAAACAAGACAATTAAGAGAAATCCTTCTCTAAACATGCATTTACCATACAAGAAATCAAGTGTTTTAGATCCTACCTGTAGTCCAACGCTATTGTAGTAGTCCAGCCTCGTTGATCCGGATGAGCTCCTCCTTCACTTCGTAACCTGCATTCACTAACAATCAAACTATTACATAGCACCTGAATATCTCATAAAATAAAACATATTCAACATATAGACCAAGGAGTATATGAAACAACTCATTAATAACAAATTGTTGAGAAGAATGGACTTATTTGTATTAATAGGAAACAAAAGAAACCATTACAACCTGAGCCTTGGCGTTGTGCAAGTTCCTCCCAGGGTCGAGCAAGAGTTTTCCTTTACTTTGATAAGCTCACCCACTTCCAAATGAAACAAGAAAGGATGGTAATCTCTCCTCACAAGCTTCTACAAGGAAGTCCTAATTCCAGCAGCATCTACCCTTTGGAATGTTCAGCTTTCAACCTCCCTCCTCTGGCCCAATGCCTGTATTTATAGTGTTCTAGAGGAAGTTATTCAGGTCCAACATCAATGGGATACTCCCTCTTTTGGATGGGGTAGCTCCTCTCTTGATGGGATAAGTTCTCTATCATAGGGATGCATGAACCATCTGGAGGCGCTCAATACACGTCAAACACTCTTCTAGAAAGCTCTAGAAGTGACCACAAGTAACTTTTTTAAGATGAAACTCGCGCCTTTTGACCTTTACAGGAGTACGCACCCATCCCTTGACTTACAGAGCGTACAAGTACGCAGATACAATGAGCTTGGGATGCGTACACGCAGGCAAGGTAGAGAGAACCTGTGTACCCAGAGATAAAGGTGTTTTTTAATGACTTTCTCTCTTTTTTGAAGTTTGACATGAAGAGCAGAGGTATAAGGCTTGACAAGGAGGATAATATGACTATTGATGGAGCCATATTAACTGCATATAGTCATGGTGACAAATTTCAGTGTAACACTATTGCAATGTGAACTGCTATCATTCAACATATATGTAAGTTTCCATCAAGGACAACACCTGTATCATAATGCCAACAATCTCTGCCTTTGGACTTGATGGAGACCATATTGGTGTTTGTTAGGTCAAGCTGTAGAACATGATAGATATATCAAACAACACCAAGATACTCTCCCCCTTTGTCATCAAGGGCAAAGGGTGGACCAAGATATTCTTCCCCTTTGAGATATACTATGTTGTCCATGCTCCCCCTCAATACATGTAGAATCTGCAGAGATATGTTTCAAAAGAATAACATGGATCTATAACTCAACTAAGTGAGTATGACCTCCCTAAGACCAAGGAATCATACCTACATCAATCACCCAACCAAGTGGGGATACACTAAATGTTTATACATGACTGAAATAGAAATTAGTACATCATCCTTCCCATGCATAAGGGGGTTACAAGTTAAGCCTTTACATGACCTTTACATCAAATGGTCTACATGACTACCCATCTTTTAACTCACGTATATACACGACTTGTATTCATGATAACTGCATATGAGAATTGGAATTCTGAAGTTTCACACATTGAGCTCCCCCTCATTCCATTATTTTTGTATATTGAGCTATGCCACATCCTTCTGACTATACTGCCTTCTTATTCCATACCTTGGAGTGTGATGATGTCTGCTCCTTTTGATATGTTGGCCAAAAATTTCTCGTGCACTCTTTTACTATATGCCCAAACTTGTTACAAGCATAACATGTTATATGTTTCATATTACCTCTATAGTAGTCAATGGCTTTGTGACCAAACATATTGCAAGAAATAAAATCCCTTAAAGTACTTGGAAGCTTATGATCTTTTTATGTGATAGTTATTAGCTTGAGCCAATATTCTACTTCTACATCTTGCTTAAACATGTCCGAAATTATGACATATAAAACATTCAACATTATTCATGAGAGGAAAGAATTGATCATCACTTCCATGGTTAGGAGTAAATGATTTCATTTGAAGACTTTCTTTCCTTGGTTGTTGATGGGGTTGACCTCTTACCTCATTGTTGAGCATTTCAAAATTTGCATGAGAGTTCCTTGATTTAGTTTGTGAGCTAGATTCACCTTTAACAGTTTCATGAAAACCAAGACTAGTTTTTATGGCAAGAGATCTTTAACTACTAAGAATGTCATCCAAAATCTTACTATTATCTTGAAATTGTAAAAGTTTATCCTTTTCCTCTAATTTACCTTTTAGCATATTTAACTCAACTTGATATTTCTCTTCCTTTTCAAGATATTGCTTCTTCATTATTATTCAACCTTTCTTCCTTCTTCTACTTTTTCCCGTAATTTGAGAATCTCATTTTCTTGTTCTTCATTTGCTTGAGGTAGTTCTTCATTCTTCTTATTTGAATTTTCAAGATCTTATTTTAGAGAAGCAATCTCTGCTTCAAGAATTTCATAGCAACTCGATCTATCTTTAAGTCTAATGATTGTTGAACGCTTTTCATTTACTTTATTTCTTAATGATGTCATTTCATCATGTAGCTTTTGACATTGATCTCCCTTTTTGTTTTACTGCTTCCTTACTTTTTTTTCCTTCTTCCAAGTGAGATTTTAATCTCATAACTTCTTTGAAGGCACACTCGCTTTTGTTAAATAGATTTTGTTATCTATGTGTCTTTCAACTTTTGCCTCTATATTTATTTCACTATCACTTCAATATTTTCAACATTGCATGAAGAGAGAAAAGAATCACAAGAAGACCAAAAAATTGAACCTCATACTTGTTTTTCTTGTTCATCTTCAATCTGAGGTGATTCTGAATTTGAACACTTGGTTCCACCTTATTTCCAATTGTCTGTCATGTTGTCACTGTTCTGTTCCTTTGAGATGTCTTCTTCTTCTCAGCCGCTGAACACTTGGTTCCACCTTATGGCCAATTGTCTCTCATGTTGTCACTGTTCCTTTGAGATGTCTTCTTCTTCTTAGCCGCTTCCTTCTTTAGCTTATTTCCCATTGTTTCTACAGATCTCCTTCAAGTAATCAGGCTTCTCCCAAGCAACCTGCTCTAATACCAATTGTTGGGAATAATATTGTTGTTTTCATCTATGTCTTCTTTTAATACAAGAAAAACCTGTCTACAATCTTTTACTCACGGAGACTCCCACGTGAGAAGGCTACAACCTTCTCTCATTCTCCATCTTCTATTGTAAGGGAGCTATAACACCCTACCTATTGTATTAGCCGATATGTTTACTAGTTCATAGGCATTGACCTACATAAGGCTCCAACCTTCACTCGTTCTCTAGGTGGTACATGAAAGGAGCTCCAACTCCCTCCCTCTTGTAATGGCCGATATGTTTTCGAGTATGTAGGCACAAACCTACGAAAGGCTATGACCTTCTCTCTTCCTCGAGGGACCAAATTTCATAAATTTTCACACTCGATACTCCTAGTACACAACAACACAATATGAAGGCCATGTTTCATCAATTTTTCACACTAGACCCATCAGCAACATTGAAGCTCAAAATCAACCATGACTGTAATACAACCAATCACTAAAAACCCATCAACACTGATGCAAATCAAAATCAATCAATGTGAACATTGAGAACATTGTCACTAGAAAAAAGTCAGCAAAACACAAAGTAGAACCAAGAACTCTACATCAACAACTAGAACCAACTTCAACTTCAAACATCATATCTCATAATGTATACACTACTTTTAAGTACAGGTGTATATGCGCGTTGACCAAGGGAAACCATCATACTAACTAAAAACTTCATAGCTATTCTAGAGTTCAGTCATACACAAATCATGACATTTACAGAATAACACATGCCTTAGCATCCACCTCTAGATTATTCATCATCACACCACATAATGATAATACATTTTAGGTCTTAGGATCCTCATCCTCACCATATCTCATCCATCATCAACCCCTTAGGTTCATCCTTAGTTTAGATCACCCAAAGCACCAAAAACCCATAACATGCATATTTTCTATTCATAAGATATTCATTACTTCCACACTTAGCCTTTTGATCTTCTCCTTCTTATATCTTTTGTCAATACCTCCGATGAAAAGCTCTCAACAAAAACTCACACCAATACCTCTAACCAAAACCTTGATTTTCCACCCCCATACACATGTTTCCTTTTATTAAAGTGTGTGTAGACTCATACACTCCTTTTGTTCTGCGTGTAAGCTGCTTGGCATAGAAAATTTTAGGGGCGAATGTTCGCCCTCTGGCGAAATTAAGGGGTTTTAAATTTTTAGTGGGCGAATATTTTGTATCATAGTACTTTTTTACAAATCACCTCAAATAGCCCACCTTTTTTAAGGGAGGGTAAAAAAGGTAAATTTATCCCTTGAAATTAGGAGTTACAACCTTCCATTCGCCCATTTTCAAGAATAGGTTTTATTTAAGTCAATCCTATGGGCCAAAGGCCCAAATACCATATTTATAAAAGAGGTATGGTAAATTAATAAAAATATAAATAAATGAGAGGTATGGTAAATAAATAAATCATTTTTTATATTTACTCCATAAGTCCCTTATATACATGCAAGGGTGTAAACAAATAAAAATATAAGTAAAGTGGAGGTATGGTAAATAAATAAAAGGTCTTTTTATACTTACTCAAAGGTATGGTAAATAAATAAAAATATAAATAAACTAGATGCATGGTAAATAAATAAAACCTCTTTTTATATTTAGTCCATAACCCTCGTTCTATTTATGAAGGCTCAAGAAAGAGGTTTTATTTAAGTGAATCCTATGGGCCAAATACCATATTTGTAAAAGAGGTATGGTAAATTAATAAAAATATAAATAAACGAGAGGTATGGTAAACAAATGAAACATTTTTTTATATTACTCCATAAGTTACCTTATATTTACGAACACTCAAAAAATGGGTTATATTTAGGTGAAACCTATGGGCAAAATACTATGGGACAAATACCATGGACTAGATTGTTATTAATACCATGCAAAAAACCATTATTAACGCTAATATTAGAATTAATAAAAATATGGCACATGGTATTGACCCATGGTATTCACCAAAATGGCACATGGTATTGACCCATGGTATTCACCTAGAATGTAGCCTATTTTAAATGGGGGAATTAAACTAGCATAGATCCATCTTTCTAGATCTACTAACCCCCGAGAGGTATCAAATATCGTGATATGCAAACTAGCATAGAGTGAAAAAATATTTGATCCGATCAAGAGTAAAAATGGATGCTGTAATTTAATGTATTTTAAACATTTTAGCTTGGCTAAAATAAAAATAAAATAAAAATCAACTATTAGTTTTATTAATTTTTATAAATTCTACTAGTAATTTTTAAGCTCGAGGTTTATGATAACCCATGGTATTGACCCATGGTATTCATGTGAGCATAGACTATTTAAAGGGGAAATTCTATCTTAGATCCATCTTAATTATGTGTCTACCAAGTGCTCAGAGGGATAAATAGATTTCATCCCCCTCAGAGTGGTAGATGTGGAGTTAAGATGGATATAGGTTGGTTTTTATGATAATGAAGATATTAAATAGACTTAGGAAATTATATTGTGACACATCTTCAGTTGCGAATTGGACTATTACTAACTATCATTTCATGCGAAAGTTACCTGATGACTTGGGGAACCTCAACTCTTTAAGAATGTTAAGGAAGGAAAGAAAGTACATTATGCTAAGTTCTCTTATGCTTTTCAAGTTTTTCTTGGATATCTACAACGTTTCAGGTAGGAAAGTACATTCCGTTAATGAAAATTTGTCTTGATAGAAAAGCCTAATTTCAAATTCTAATGCTTTCAAAAAACATTGTATAACTGTATTGTTTCTAAAAGGAAAGCATATTTTTCCAATTTAAGTATCATGATCCCATATTCCAACTTATTTTTCAGTAACCCATTAGGTTTTGTAGCTTTGAATAAATCCATGTCTTTTGATAAGATCCTTTTCCAAATTAGAACGTAGTTTCCTTTTGGCAATAACCACATACAATGTCTTGATTTTGTTATTGAGAAAATAGAGGTTGTGAAAGAAGCCTATGCCATACAAGGACTTGATTCATTGATTATGTATCAATTATGGCTCTTGATGTAACAATGTCTTGATTTGTTGCTTGAAAATAGAGGTTATGCTTTACTATTTCACAAAATTTCTTACAATCTTTGCATAAGTATTGATTTGTAATCTCAGTCATTGAGGGATGATAGTAATGAAAAAGGTAATATTCCATGGTTTGAAGTTCCCCTCTGACTAAATATTTAAATATATCACCACAATTTAACTGTTAGTTAAAGGAATTGTATTTGATTTGTAAACAATTCATTGCTTGATTTATAGATTTTGATTTTTTCCCTTTTTTATTTTTTTCTCAGATTTGGTATGAGAAATCTTCCAAGATTTGGGATCCCTAGTTTCCCCACCATAACTACGAGGTTCAGATGCTATCATTAAATATTCTCAGAACGTTACAACTTTTCCAGTAAGTGTGCTTTGAAACATTGTTGTTGCTTCTCCATGGTGTTAATGCAAATAAGCACTGCAACTAATGCCATTATTTAGATTAAGTTCTGAAATCTAGGTGGTCTTGTAATGATGGAGTGATTGTTTTCTAGCTACTAAGGCCATATGCATTTTTATCTCTTATGTTTTCCTGAGATATTCAAATTCAGAATAAGAATTGAGGTCTCATTTCCACTGTAGATTGCAGTCAGTTTCTTAAACATAATATATAGTAGATTATATTTTACTACTGTGGATGTGATCCCTTGCAGGAAAGGAAATTCAAAGTGACTTTGATTAACATTGATTTGTCAAATAATCCACACAGGAAAGGAGATTCAAAGTGACACCGATTTCACACTGATTTGTCAAAATGGAGGCAAGAGAAAAGGAAACTTTGTATTCAACATTGCTCTTAATTTCATATGTACATTCACAGACATATTAATAGAAAATATTGAAGGGTTGCCTAAGTAATTTTTTCCATTCCACTCCATTCTTTACAGCTTGTAAATAAATACATCATAACAATTCATTACACTACTTGTTATTCTTTATTAATCAGTGGTTAGGATTTTGATATTGAACTAGCTAAGGTTTTTCTTCCTTCTATGAAATTATGTGTTCTATAATGCTTCTTTTCCATTCACTATGTATAACATATAAAGTGTGTCTAATGGAGTAGGAAGATTGGAAAGTAATGTGATCCTTGAACTATGTTACAAGGCAGAAACCCAACGGGGCAGGGTAGGTGCATCCCCACAAAGGGGTCACAAATACCAAAGTTGGTATTGGCTAGTGCCTTGAGCTAGAAAATTTCCTTTACCCTTGTATTAACAGTGAATCTGGAGAGGATTCTAATATTATCTTTATAAGATTTATATTAGTTAAGATTGATGAATAAAATTCATGAGACATGAGCTAGGATGTCCTTGCAAGGTGGTTGTTGATTATTGGAAGCTATGATGGCCATTATGTCAGGCTAGGTGGTTGCACTCCCTTGATCGTGAGCACGATTGTGATCAAGATGGAAGACTTCATAGCCTAGATTGATTGTTTAGCAATGATAGTTAGTGGGCTCATTCACAAAAGCTTCTATTTCACTAATCCTTTTTATAGAGTTGTCAGATTCAATTTCTAAAGGTTTTAATTACACTATAGAGTTGAGTTTTGAGAGAGTTGTGATTCATAGTGTTAAGTATAGTAGCTATGACACTTGAATGAAGACAAGCATAGTAGATGTATCAGACTCTGTTATAAGCTTACCTGCATATTACAAGGGACTTGGTTGGCTTTTTTATAATTTTATAAACAAGTTCCATGTCATGGAAATGTGAAAAAAAAACAGTGATATTGCCACCATGTGGCTCTTGTTATATATGGTTTTATACTTTTTCAAAAAGATTTCTAAGAGTTCACAATGCTAAGATTCACTAGGACCTTACAAAGTTTTATTATTTAGTGAAAGACTTGCCAAGATATTACAAGATTTTATTATTTAGTAAAATATTCACCATGCCTGGTGAGAGATTCGTCAAAAAATTATATATACATATTATACTATTGATAAAATCACCTTCCATTTTTCTTATATACCATGGAGATTCGCCCATTTATTATACATATGAATTTAGGGGGGTTCTTAAAATTTTCCCTACTTGATGGATAAGTTGGAGGATGATGCACTGGCCATAGGTTGACTACCCCTACCCTTTTTCCGGCTAACCTAGAATGGTTTCTAAAGATAGTCTTAATATCCTCATAGGGTAATCAGTAGACATCTCCTCTTGCTATCATATGTAAGGTATCAAGAATATCTTCCCTTACTCCTCTAAGCAGGACCAACTTTAGTGGCTCAGGGTCAAGTGTGCACTTGACCCTTTTGTAACTGAGGTGGAATATTTATTCATAGTCATCTAAGGATTCATCCTAGCCTATGGTCATCCTGGAAATCTCTTATTTAGTATCCTTTGACCCATAATAGTCCTTATATTTTTTGTTAAATGTTTGTTGCATCTGAGCCCAAGTTGTGATGCTATCTCCAGGTAAACCCATGAACCAGTGCAACGCTACATCCTTGAGGGTAGATGGGAATAGTTTTAACATTTTCTCATCATTTGTATAGTCATAGGTTCAGAATATAACAACAAACTCAAATAGGAAAGTGTCAGGGTCCTTTGTTGTCATGCCATGGAAATGAGGTAGAGCAGAGGGGCTTATATTCTTCATCTTAGTGTCCCCATTGGTTTCCCTGATGGAGAAGACACTCTCAATTATCTCTCTATCTCCACTGTCATTTTGGTTTCCAACCATTGGTTCAGTAAGAATGGGTTCTTCCTCTTCTTCTTCCCTTGTAGGTTCTTCAAATATGTAAGGTTGCTCACCTAAAGGTCCTTCCACTTCACAGTCACCGAAGAAGAGAGAAGGTTATTGTTGGATGTAGTGGGGGTATTTGTCAAGAATTTCCCTGAATTGTCCCTATTCCTATGAGGCATGAAAGGAAATGTTTTTGGGTTGGTTTTTGTAAGATTTTTTTTTTAAGATAGAAAGTACTTGAATAATGAAATTCTACTTGCAAAATGGAAAGGAAAGCAGAAAATGACAACTGAAAGAAAGGAGGCTACTAGATTACTTCTATAGAAATAAACTATTTGGAAGAAAATTGAAGACTAGAAGTAGAAGAAAAGAAAGCTGGAGACTAGAAATAGAAGAAAGCAATAATCAAATTCTACGTAGACACCTCCCCGGCAACGACGCCAAAAAGTGATGAGTCTAGGTATTACAACAATAATGCTACAACTCCCAGGGCTACCAGCTTTACTTATCAACCCAAGGTTCATACAAACTTGGAGGTGACAGTGCTATATCCATAAGTATAAGTGAAGGTCTTTCTTGTTGTCACTGTCTATCTGGCAAGAGATCCCAAGGGTTCCAACCCAGACTTTTATAGGGTTAAAATAAGCTTAACTTTGTGATGGAAGAAGAGCAAATATATCCTAAGGGAGAGCTACTTCTACTACAGTATTTAAGAAAAAAGCATGTAATGAGAAACCACACCATAATCTAACTAACTAATTAAACAACCATGCTAAGTAGAATTGCTAAAACAATCACTAATCCTAAGGCTTCTCTCTAAGTTGTAGAAGTAAAGAGCATCAAGCTATCGTGATGTGCAAGTAAAGAAACTAAGCTAAATCATTTTTCAAGCGGAAAAAGCAATCAGAGATTGAAATTGGTGAAAGGAGGACATAAGGATGCAGTAGCGCCTAGGGACCATTGGATTGATCAAAAAACAAAAGATGCACAGTGGAGATCTTATCACGGGGCTTAAGCGAATAAATGGATGAATGGGGTTAATGAATAGGATGAATGGCAGAGATCGTATCGCGAGGGATTTAAGTGAAGAGATGGGCAAATAGGGTAACGAAGCGATGAATGACTGAGATTGTATCACGAGGGATTAAGTGAAGAGATGGGCGGATAGGGTAATGAAGAAATGAATGGTTGAGATCGTACCGCGAGGGATTAAGTGAAGAGATGGGCAAATAGGGTAACGAAGCGATGAGCAGCTGATATCTTATCACGTGGATTAGGTGACTAGATGGGTGAAAAGGATGAATGCACACGATGAACGGTTGAGATCTTATCACGCAGATTAAGTCAAGAGATGGATGGCGAAGATTGTATCACGAGAAAAAGAAATGTGCAGAAATGATGGAGTAGGTTTCTAAAGCGGTAATCAGTTTCTCATACGCCCTCAAGGCTGTAAGCTATATTTTAGAATTTCACACGATTAGCCTAACTACGCGAAACGTAGCACAATAAAACCACTTTTTTCGTGTTCTCTTGGGCAGATAACAGTCATGCACTAATCCACGCAAGATTGTACAATAATCTTTGGATCAAGCAAGGCTGATCAACAGTGGATATTAGCTAAGCTAGTTGGCAATCAAGTGAAGTGATAGCCATGGGATCAAGTGAGGTGGATCGACAATGGGGGTTTAAAGCGCATGAATTTTTGAGGTGAAACGATAGTCATCGGATCAGGCGAGGAAAATCGACAGTGGAGACTTAAAGTGCATAAAGCAAGTGGAAGACTTCACGTGAGGCAGCAATTAGAGAAAAAAATGAATCGAACAATGACTGTGAAGGTTTGTTGGGGATCAGACGATAAGGAAGCGATGCATGAAGAACGTGTTGAAGGAGGTTTTTAAATGAAAATGACATAAAAACATAGTGAGGGTGAACGAGTAACTACATCAAATGACAAACTCCATAGCTCATGCGGGAACCAAAAACCTGTGTTTTTGGGGTTTTTGAAGGGTCTCTTCCTCAAGTCATGGTCCTAGAGGGAGGAGATGAGGTCGATACACCTACACATAACCTGATAGTGATCTTTTTCCTTTAACTAACTTGTGAACTGAAAGAAGGCACAAATGAAAGTAAACTAAAGCATAACACAAATGAATAGAACCAAAAAATATTAAAACAAATGGACAAGTAAACCAGAAAGCTATTTAAACAAATAAACAGAACCAGGAAGCTTTTTAAGCAAATGAACAAAACCAGAAATCTATGCTAACAGATATGTACAATGAAGAGGAGCTTTGGTTGCTCGGGTTAGGCCCTAACCCAAGAGCTTCAGCCCTTAGAGTTAACTCAAAGCTGGCTTAAAACAAAATTCATTATCGTTAAGAAAACCATGGATTACAGAACAAACTGTCACAAGTCTTGCAGCTCAGAAATAAAACAAATTTTTTACAATAGAAGTCTAAATCCTAATGAAGTCCTAAGCCTCTCTACTTATACATATGATAAACTAGTTTCTATCCTTTTCACTTGCTCAACTGTCTTCTAGTCCTCATAGTGATGTTCATTTGCACTCTGAGCTGATGGAGGAATATTCGAATGGAGGGATAGTAAATGAGGAGGATTTACCTCCTATAATTACTCTCCCTTGTCCCATTCCAGTGTTTACCAAGGTCTTTTCCATAGTTCCTTGCATTTATCCTTTTATCCATTATCTTTGCCATAGTTCCTTGCTTTTATCCTTTATTCCTACATTACATGCACATTAGGCCACAAACCAAAATATCCAACTCTAGCTTATCTCATAAATAAAATATAATCAAAAGTACATAATAAGTTGTGAGAATAGTTGGTTTGACTAAGCTAGGAGGTGAATTAAGGCTAATTAAGGCCTATATAATTACTCAATGATGAGGCTCATCACATGCCCACCTCCACCGCATACAGCTTCACCCACACCTCCACCTCCACCACCACCATTCAACATGGCAAACATAATGAAGATGTGAATCTTCAAGGGTATAGGAAGTGAAGATGTAGAGCAGTTATGGTTTGTTGCGAACATTGTATGGATAGCACAACAGATTATTGATGACAATATAAATAAGGCATAGTTAGTTACCGCTTTACAAGATCATGTGCTAACCTGTTACATTAAGTATTGTTATAATAATCCTCTTGCAATGCTAATAGAGACTAAGACCACTTTAAACAAATAGTTTAGTAAGCCTAAGTCCAACTCACAGTCAGTAATTGGATTTAAATAAATCATGATGAGGGTCGAGGAGATGCCCTGGGAATTTGATCAAAGGTTGAAGTAACATATCAGAGAAGCTAACATGTAGATCAAATTTAGCGAGCATCGCAAATGGTTTATAGCGTCGCTTTTGCCCCACTTGAGAATTTCTCTTTCATAGTAGGAGATAGAAACACAAGAAGAAGCCTTGGAAATCATGATGAGCCTGCATGCATCACCTATTGAAGATATGAACCTAGGAGTATAGTAGATCCACTCACAATTAGCTAGCTTACACCTAGTATTACAGAGTTTGAAGAAAGACAAGGAGACTAAACCAAAAGTGTGCACAGAAGTCTGGTATTTGAAGTGTAAGAACCATGGGCATGATAAGGATCATTGTCCAATGTATGTGAATTATATTATAGAAGGGGGGTTGATTCCCCTTAAGCCAAAAGCGCCAAAAAGGAAAGTGTGGGGACTGCATTCTGGTGTGCTATTTGTCAAGTTGTGGGAAAACATGTGATGGATAATATCCATTTACTTAAAAAGTTCATCCAGACACCACAACAATTGTTCTATAACTTCTACAAATCTGTGGGCCACGATGAGTGCCACTATTGAAGCTATGAGCTGATGATGGAAAGG
>APFE031207194.1:100766-216959 GCA_000404065.3 Pinus taeda | reverse complement strand
AGAGACTGGAAAACGAGAGAGAGTTGTAGCTCTCTGCAGGTTGCAGCTTGCGTACTGGTAAAGGACTGCACCAATACAAAATCATTGTAAAAGAAGTTTCTAATTGAAAGAAGATAGAGACATATTGTAACAGGTGGTTTTCACCCACATTGGGTTTCCACCTTATGTCTGGTGTTCTTTGGTGTGACTATCTATTTTTCTTGTTTCATGCTCATTATTATATACAAGTTAATGATCAATAAATTAAGGAAGGCATATTGAAAAGAGTTAGATAATACTAATTCACCCCCCTCTCAGTATTATTTCCAACAATGCATGTTGTAGCCTCCTCCCTATTCTGCATGATTTGTTTTCCCCATCAAGGGAAGATTGTCACTATCGACCAACTGTCCTTATTTTCTTCTTCCTCCTCAGATGGAAATGTTCCATACATCAAGAACACTGATGCTCCCTATGGGAGTGTGGGGGCGAGTCTTTTTAAGGATTCTTCCTTAATGGGAATGTTTCCACTCCCACCTCCTCATGTTGCCTCTGTAAACATGATCTCAGTGAAATCTGACCCTTGGGTCATACCTTCACCAGATCTTGTTGATGCCTGGTGCGAGGTGATGCAGGAGCATTAAACCCAGGAGGAAATCATTGTGATTAAGTAGACATAAGGGGTCATGTAGTTTTAGGAAGTATTTTTCCTAAATTATAAACTAATGTAATTTATGCCTTTAAGTGATTTAATTAGATGTGTGAGAGAAATTGTAAGTTCTCTCGAATAAATGAGGGCATGAGTGGGAGTAATGAAAAAAGAGTTCAAAATCAAATGTAACTCTTGAAACATTCCATGATTCAAGGGACAAGATAGAGAGTTTAGGAATTAATTAGAAGTGGACATAATGGACAAAGGATTTAGGAGTTGGCTCAGTAGATATAGGATTCCAACCAGGATAGTTCAATAGAACTCCTAGCATATATGTAAGTCCATAGGCAATGTCAAAAAGAGGAGGCCACTGACATTGAAAAATAGGCCTGTGTGAGATAGAGAAGTATTGAATGTAATATTTGCCTTTACATATATATATTCAGAGTGTATTCCTGACTGTATTAGAGTGTGTGAATCGTGTGTTTTATGATTTATTATGGTGTGAACTCGTAGGTTTGTAACAACAGATTGCAGGAACAGTTCTGAAGAATGCTCAAAGGAGAGAATGATTAATAGGAATCATAAGGGATCTTATAATATAATTGAAGGAAGAGAGTAAGCTCAAGAGGAAGAGTGCAAAGTGAAATAGCATAGGACGAGAACCTTCAGAAGAACCAAACCACAAAGGAAAAATTGAATAAATCATGGAAAAATCAAGTAAAAAGGATGAATAGTGAAGTGAAGAGGCATGCATAGGAACCAATTGATCTAAAAGATCAATGGTCTAGATGATATCGCTGAAGAGGAAGGTAGAATATTGGATCGGTAGAATTATTTATGTAATGTAAGTCACAAGTGGAAAAACCTGACTTACACTAAAAATGAGCACAAACATAGTTGGAACTGAGTTCCAGACTTGAAATATGGTAGAGAGTAGTTTATAACCTTATTGGGTCTGAAGAATTGGTTGGATCGTCGGTTTGAAGAAGTCAAGGGGTAGGGCAATGGATCGCTGATACACCGATAGCTATTAAGCACTAATTGGCAATCAGAGATATCAAGTGATTGGAGGTTGGCCTTAATATAGTGCTGCAGTGTGCAGTGACTAAAGGAAGTGGACCCAATGATAAATATAGTCATGGGTTTAATGAATTTGAAGTCTGCTATATGTGTTTGAAGTAGAAATTCCATGTATTCCCTTCGTATTATGTTAAAGTGTTGAATCAGTTCCAATAGTCGAATATCAGAGCGGAAGGGGTGATGAGGCACATGTGTAATGTGGCCTATGGAAGTCTTGATAGCCAATAGCGATTGTGATAGAGGGATAGCCTCAGAATTTGTGCAAAAGTCATATGGAAGGTGGAAAAGGTATGTTTTGTAGTTAATCCTTTGTTAACATATTTTATACGGAGAAGCATCGATAAAAGGGTTTATGTGTAAATATATATATTAACCAAAGTTTTAAGAGAGAAAGGTTGATATATATGTGGTAAAGGGGATATGTAAAGGTGTTGAAGGGTTTTTAATTCTCGATAGAAGGATTTATAAGGAAGACTTAAGTAAAGTCATAAACAAAGGCTTGAGACCTATTTAAAAGTCCGGATAGAGAGGTTTTGGTAGGGTTATTGTGTTCCAATACAATGGAACTATCATAGAGGGCCTTAACCATTCAATTTACTGAAGTTTTTGACTCCTTTGAGGAGTCAAGTACCTAGGACAGATGTATTTATGCATATTTATGCATACTGTGGGTATGTGTAGGGGTATCCCTACACCATTAGTCGTATCAGAGTAGAATTGAAATCAGAGCGAGGAAATATTTATGCGAAAGGGAGGTTGCACACAGAAGAAGGTAATGTGCATAAGGCTACAATAAAAGACTGTAAGGGGAACTTTTGAAGTTCTGGATGATTGTATCATTCTAGCAGAGGCTTGGAGTAGGTAGGAATATAAGATTCCTTGAAGGAAAGAGAAAGCAAGATTGCTTAATGCAAGTTTTGAAGGAAAGAGGACTTAGAGACAAGAAATAGGGAAGTCCATTCAAAGCATAGGTGGAATGGTGAAACAAGATCATGCTGAGATCTTGAAGGTCAAGTAATATGTTCTATTTTAAATTGAGAATTTGTGTTTTTATACTAATGCACAGGTTACAGCAAGAGAAGATGTGAGAGGAGAACCAAATGTGTTCTTGAAGGTAGAGTAAGGAGAATACTTTGAAGAAGAAGTGGTAGTGAACCTGAAGAATCCAACAAGAAATTGGACAGAGAGGACAGTTGAAGTGTTCTCAAGAGAGAGTGAGAGATTTCAGAAGCCTAGAAGAAGCAAAGGTGTTGCTCAAGAGGAGGTTCCAGATAGAGGAGCATGCTTACTAAAAGACTGAGTGAGGAGAGCTTAGTGAGGTAAGATTGTAGCCAGGAGGACTATTTGTAGCAAAGGCTTGTTGCAGATGAGTGAGAAGCTAATAAAGAAAGAAGAGAAGAAGATGAGTACTGATAGTCATAGCAGAGGTTCAGAGCGAAGCCACAGTAGAGGATATAAGAAAGAGGATGCCAAAGAAAATGGAAAGAGGATTAGTCAAGAAGAAATTGACAAAGAGGTTGCTGAATTAAAAGAACAACTCAATACATTAAGGAGAATGCTTGAGGAAATCCAGAGACTGGGTTGGGTCTTGAGGAAGAAGCCAGTGGAATGGCATAAGATGTAGAGAAGGCTACAACAAAAGCAAGTAAAGTGGCTGATGGGAAAACTCAAGGAAGTTAAGTTGGAAATGGAAATGGAAGAGTCCATTTGTGAACTAGAATGGGGAGAAATTTTGGGACTGAAGATTAAGACTTGAAGATTGAAACTTCAAGTGAGGCCAAAGGGTCACATGGGTTTAAAACTGAAAATTGTGTGTGTATGCAGGGGAAACATGTAAAGAAGGACAATTGGCTAATATTGTCATAAAGGAGGAAGAAGACCAACAAAATCTAAGTTGCCCTGATGATGGATCCCAGTTGGGATTCGAAACGTTGGCAGAAAAATCTTCTTACTGTGGAATCTCCGATGACTAAATCACAAATCTAAATTTTTTTCTGGGAAAATATGAGATAGATAGGTATCACATGTAGTTGGAGGAAGATATCAAGCAACCAAGTGAAGGGCTCGAAGAGATTGAAGAAGAAACTATCTAAGAATTTCTTAATCATATGAATGATTTAGAACAACAAGGAGATATGATGGCTGAACCATCAAGTGAGACCATAGGGTCTTATATTTTTAAAATTGATAGTTCGTGTATGATGGCAAATATTGCAGGAGAAAAGAAGCTTTTTGAAGAGATCTTCAGAGGAGATGAAGATCTAGAAATAAAAGATGACAAACAAAAATTTTTAGAAGAGAAGAAATTTGAATGCATACAGAAGAAAAGGTCTATGGATGAATCTATAGAAGTTGTCATGGAGATGGGGAATCAAGATCTTATTATGATGAAGAATAAAGGAATACTGTCTCAGAAAGGTAATCAAATGAGTTTAGTTAATGTTATTGATGGAAATCAAATGCAAGAGAATGATAATGTAGATGACGAGACAAGGATAGCTCTTGGGGAAGATAAACAGCAAGAGATTGAAGGCAAGCTTGGAAAAGAGACTATGTTAGCTAAAGACACAATAGAGGGTCATCAATTCACTATGATGATAGGCACAGTGGAAATAGCCATGGAAGTTGTTGAGAAAGCATGACATCTACTAAAATATGTTAAGAAGGAAGGAGTCTATGCAAAAGACTTACCGAAGGGAGAAATAACACTAACAAAATAATGTTTTGCAGAGGATGAGAAAGATCTAGAAGCTGTTAGAAGTATGGAGAAGTATATTTTAGAAGATGAAAACTCTAAACTAAAGGAGCATGAAGAATGTCTCTTAAATGAGAAAAGTAGTGAATTATTACAGTAGAAAGAACTTAGGATTGGAAGTGATGATGAAATACTGGCAAAGTGTCATAGAGAAATTGCATTGCCGGAATATTTGTTGGATAATTAAGAGTATGAAAATATGATTATAGAAAAAGGAGTTCACTATAGTGTACAAGAGTTGAAGGAATCATTAGGACAACTGGTGTGGAAGAGATACTAATGGATAGTCTCATGAATTCTTTTGAGAGTTCAACTCAGCATACTGATGTGCTGATAGAGGAGAAAGAAAAAGGGAAACAAACTAAATTGTTGCCAAAGGGAGATAAGGCACAACAACCTTATGTTTTTTATTTTAACAAGTGCTTTTTGAGTATAGGTTTTGTTGCAATTACTGGAGGAGATTTGGCACAAGTGTACAACCAAATATATGTGAAAGAAGAGAATTATATGGAAGAGCTCAATCCATGGAATATAGAAATTAATTTGTTATAGAAAGCGTTGAGCAATCATGATTCAATCATGAAAGAGGGTAAGGATGATAGGGAGGTAGTAAACAAAGTAGCCAAGGCAAAAGTTGAAGCAAGAAAAGCAAGAGTCAGCATAGAAGTCATAGCAAGCAAGGAAAAATTTGGAGCAAGTGCAAAAGAATAAGAAAAAGTAAACTAGCAACTACAAAGAGAAAGTAGCCAACAATAGTTTAAATAATTAGTGGACAACAACAACAACTTGAAAGAAAGAGAAGGAGGCAGAAATATGAAGCAGAATATGGACCAGTCCAAAGATGTACTGGAGACAGTGATTGAAGAAATGTGGCAACTAATGAAGAAGCAGTCCAAATGGAGGAAAATGGTAGCAGCAGCAAGCAAGATCAAGTAGAACTTGAACCTGACTGACAAGAAGAAGAAAATGGAGCAAAAGACAGCAGAAGTGCAGCAGCAACAAGGGAACAAAGCATGTGGACAGTTATAGAACAAAGTGTGGGATCTAGGAAGACAAAGACTAGAGGATGCATGATCAAGAGATCATGAATATTTTCTAGTTTGGGAGTCTGATGCAGGAGCATTAAACCCAGGAGGAAATCATTGTAATTAAGTAGACATAAGGGGTCATGTATTTTTAGGAAGTAGTTTTCCTAAATGATAAATTAATGTAATTTAGGCCTTTCAGTGATTTAACTAGATGTGTGAGAGAAATTGTAAGTGCTCTCGAATAAATGAGGACATAAGTGGGAGTAATGACAAAAGAGTTCAAAATCAAATGTAACTCTTTAAACATTCCATGATTTGAGGGACAAGAGAGAGACTTTAGGAATTAATTAGAAGTGGACATAATGGATAGAGGATTTAGGAGTTGGTTCAGTAGATATAGGAGTCAAACCAAGATAGTTCAACAAAACTCTTAGCCTATGGGCAGAGTCAAAAATAGGAGGCCACTGACATTGAAAAATAGGCCTTTACGAGATAAATAAGTCTCGAATGTAATATTTGCTTTTACATATATATATTTAGAGTTTATTCTTGACTGTGTCAGAGTGTGTAAATCGTGTGTTTTATGATTGATTATGGTGTGAACTTATATGTTTTGTAACAAAGGATTACAGGTAAATTTCTGAAGAATTCATGGAGGAGAGAATGATTCAGAGGAATAATAAGGGATCTTATAATCTAATTGAAGGAATAGAGTAAGCTCAGGAGGGAGAGTGCAAATAGAAATAGTAGAGGATGGGAACCTTCAAAAGAACCGAACCAGAGAGGCAAAATTGAAGAAATCATGGAAAAATCAAGTAAAATGGATGAACAGTGAAGTGAAGAGGCATGCACAGGAACCGTTTGATCTGAAAGATAAACGGTCCAGATGATATCACTGAAGAGGAAGGTAGAATATTGCGTTGGAAGAATTATTTATGTAACGTAAGACGCAAGTGGAAAAACCCGACTTACACTAAACATGAGTGCAAGCATAGTTGGAACTAAGTTTTGGACTTGAAATATGATAGAGAGTGGTTTATAACCTTATTAGGTCTAGAGAATTGGTCGGATCGGCGATTTGAAAACGTCAAGGGGTAGTGTAATGGAACGTCAATAACAATTAAGCGTTAATCGATGATCGGAGATATTAGGTGATAGAAGGTCAGCCTTAATATAGCGTCGCACTGTGGAGTGACTAAAGGAAGCAGACCCGACGATAAATATAGTTGTGGGTTTAATGAATTTGAAGTCCGCTATATGTGTTCGGAGTGGAAATTGCATGTATTCCCTTCGTATTACGTTAAAGTGTTGAAACACTTCCAATAGTCGCATATCGGAGGGGAAGGGGTGATGAGGCACATGTGTAATGTGGCTTGCGAAAGTCGTGATAGTCAATAGTGATTGCGATAGAGGGACAACCTCAAAATATGTGCAAAAGTAATACAGAAGGCAGAAAAGATATGTTTTGTAGTTAATTCCTTTGTTAACGGATTTTATAAGGAAAAGTGCTGATGAAAGGGTTTATGTGTAAATATATATATTAACCAATGTTTTAAGAGGGAAAGGTTGATATATATGTAGTTAAGGAGATATGTAAAGGTGTTGAAGGGTTTTTAATTCCTGATAGAAAGATTTAGAAGGAAGAATTAAATAAAGTCATAAAAAAAGGCTTGAGACTTGTTTAAAAGTCTGGATAGAGAGGTTTTGGAAGGGTGATTGTGTTCCAATACACAGGAACTGTTATAGAGGGCCTTAACCATTTGATGTGCTAAAGTTTTGACTCCTTTAAAGAGTCAAACACCCGCGCCAGATGTATTTATGCATATTTATGCATACTATCGGTATGTGTAGGGGTATCCCTACACCACAATGTTATGCCACTTAGTCTTGCCGAAATCAATTATGTGGAGATTGTTTTGGCCTAAAGTTCCATATCCTATGATTTTCCCAATTCGAGGACTTCTCTCAATACATATTCTCAATCCCCATGGCTTAGCGGTTTGGAATATATTGATCACTTAGCTGAGAATTTTCTTGTTGACGAAGATATCATGGAAGTAATGTCTCTCAAGGAACCAACTGGGAATGATACTCATCATCGTTCCTCATTTCTACATCTCCTGGTGGTCTTGTCTACCAATCTCGAATATTTCTCTTCTTCATTTCCTTCCCTCCTGCTCTCGCCACCAATCATGACTCATGAAGTATGGTCTGAAGGGAATTTGGGTAATATTACCCAAACAATGCCGATTTATATTTCTATAAATCCTCGTATCATTGAACATGTCCATATCGAGGTAAATTATTCTCCGAGTGAGATCAAGACCTATACTTGTCTATTTCAAGAATTTTGTGATGTGTTTGCATGGTCTTATGAAGAAATGCCTCGCATTTATCCTAGCATTGTTGTGCACAACATACCCACTTATCCTCACATGAAGCCCTTTCACGAACAGCTCTGCCTAATGCACCCTAGAAAGGTTGTCGCTATCAAAGGTGAAGTTGAAAAGCTTCTCAAATCTAGATTCATCTATCTGATCCCTCTTATAGATTGGGTGTTAAATATTGTCCAAGTGATGAAAAAATAAGGCACGACCCATGTTTGCATTGATTATCGTCATCTCAATCGTGCTTGACCTAAGGATAACTACCCTACTCCCTTCATTGATCAGATCATTGACGAATGTGTTGGGAGTGAAACTTTTTCCTTTATGGACAGTTTTCCTGGTTATAACCAAATTAACATTGCACTAGTCGATCAAGAAAATACAACTTTTATTTGTCCATGGGGTACATTCATGCACAAAAAGCTCCCTTTTGACCTCAAAAATGTTGGGGCTACATTTCAGCGGGCAATGGACTATGTGTTTCACGATATTTGCAACATCATTCAACCTTACTTGGATGACCTTCTTCCTCATTCTCGTAACTGCCAAGATCACCCTGACCATCTTCGATAAATTTTTCTTCGTTGTTGACACTAAAACATTCAATTGAACCCACATAAATGTGTTTTTTGCCTAGATTCCAGATGACTCCCTGTGATTTCAAAATGGAATGTACTTGTTTAAGGGTGCAAAGTATCCATTTTCCATAATTTCAAATGTGAGTTATACACTCCAAGTGACCTCTAAAAAGGTGAAAACTTCTTATTTCTTATACAGAGATAGACTGTAGGGGCATTCACCGAACATGTCACCTCTAAAGAGAGGATGAGTTCCAGAGGCTACCTGGCCCTCTACAGGCTCTGCCTAAAGAAATAACAAAGTAAACACTTAGAAGTCTTTGACATAAACATACTTGAAGTTTGATGTCTTGCGGAATAAGACAAATAACTTTCTGCAGTTGAATAGGTGATTATGTGTGTATGCAAGTTATGTATATCTGTTGTTTAACACTTTATATCAGTTATGTTTAGCATATCATCTTCAGCAAATAAAAACATCAAGATGGTAAAGCAGTTCACCCCTTCTGGGCTACATCTGCTGGACCAAGCCTCTCCAACTAGGCTTGTCCTCTTACATTAAAAATGCTACAAAGGCTAATACAAGAATATGAGTGTCTCAATAGACATATCTGACTATAAATACACAATCAGAAGACAGGAATTAGCTAAGCATGCTCTTTCCCAAGGACTAAACAGTGAAATTGTACCTGATACAGTACTTTCCCCAATTGGCCCTAGTGGCCCTTTAAACTTGCATGGAGAATTTAGAGGTTAAGATGACCTCAATTGGTTTTTAAACCTCTGCCATTACACCCAAAAGGCCAAAAGTAGTAGACATAGGCTTTTGAATCACCAAAAACAGATGAACATAGCCCCCAAACAGGTCAAGCACTGAAATGGCCCTAGTGGCCCTAAAAGCTTCCCTGAAGTTAAACAGTGAGAAGAATGCCTCAACAGGAAAAAAAAATGTAGAAATAGATTTAGAATGCTGAAATCCTTTAGGAATGACCTTCGTTCCACATTCAATGGCTGCACAATTCCCAATGTAGCTCCCAAACTGATTTGGCTCTAGTGGCTCCTGGAAGTTCCATGAAGCAAAAACACCTGCAAGTGACCTTAGATGACTATGAAACCTATAGAAATGGCTTTAGAAGGTCGAAGAGACGTAAAATAAAAAAAAATTTCGTCCAAAATGGACTTTCCTAGCCAAAGTTATGGCTATTTACTCCCAACTGCCAGTGGCCCCTACAAAAACCCAGATAACTTTAGTTACAGCTAGACAGGCCCGCCAAATATGGCGGGCCCGCCCAAATTTGGTGCCTCCACCAATGCCGCCGCTATAAACACTGGTAGTTAACTCCTAATTCACCATGCATGTGACCGGGATAAGTGGCTAGAGGTTCGTATCGGATTCTGTGCGGCGGTTAAGGGTTTAGGCCCACGGTTCAATGGCGGAGGACATATGTATGGGGGCCGGCCACTAGGGGCTGGACCCATTGGGGCTCCGCCTAAAAAACGTTTAAACTTCATATAAACTTTCTGCCACCACTCAAACAAGTCTGAGTGATATGGCCTAACGGTAAGACGTGGAAGTGTTACAAGGTAGGTCACGTGTTCAAACCTCACCCCGACCAAAATTTTGAACATATGCACATATATGCTGATGTCATCCCTGGCCATGTGGCAGCCTCCTGGATTGCCACATGGCATCCTGAAATTCACTACCCAAAACAAATATTCCATGGAATATTCCAAGGAATATTATGTGGAATATTCTTTTTTAAATATTTTTTGAAAAAATTCAAAAATTAAGGGTTATTGGGCGATTTTGTTTTTGGCATAACTTCTACATATGGAGACTGTTTTTCGAACTGTTTGCAGTGCCAAAATTAGGAGGATGAGATATATCCAGTCATTCAGGTTCAAACTAGTTCGAAGCACTTTCATGTTTTACCATTTTACGACACTTAGTCCTGAGCTCCTAATCACACCTCCCAAATGAGAAGGCTTTTGGTCCCCAAAAGCTTACTGAATATCTGAACTGAACTATACAGCACTTAAGGAATAGAAATATCCTCTTCCATTCAGCCAAAAGAGCATATTGATGCCAAAATGTCTTGCCTTATCAACTATCATCATGGCAAATGTTGCTGCATAAACCAAGTACTCGTCGAATCCCGACCAAGTTCTTTCGCCAGACAAATCTAAAATTGTAGGAACCAGCAATAAAACTTGCTGATATATGAGCTGAAATATTCCTCTGAACATGTGGGCTTGCCAACTGTCACGATGCCCATCCATAGCACCTCCTCTCCAGAAGAATAGCTGCCTCCCAAATGAGAAGGCTTTTACAAAGATGAAACACTTCATAATTTCTCCTCTTTACAATCTTGGAGATCAAATTAACATTTTCCAAGTCAATGTTACATTACATGCATGATTAAAAACAAAGTAATAAACCCTTCAAGTTAATCACACATACATGTTTAAAATACAAGGAAATCATCATGATCCCTATGCTCATGCATATCATTCTCATGCATGTAGTTTATCTTTCAACTTTATCTTAAGTACAATCAAAAGTACAATATCCTTGATGACATGTACATGCACTTTCAAAGCTTAAATGGATATAACTTTTGCTATGATAGAGTGAGTCTCATACTCAGCTTCTCCATCATGCAACTTGCATTCCCTTAACAAAGAAATACATTCAATCAAAAGACATGCAACTTTAATTGGATAAGAATTCTAACCATTTCTTACCAATCCATTTCAAAGGCGCCTCCTTTAACTACACATTGATATCAACATGTGTATCATCCTGACACATATCAATGATGGAAACTTCCTTCCCATTCTTGCCATACTCTTTCTCCTATTTCTTCAACTTTCGTGGAAGCATTGGTGGATTCAGAGTCCAACACCTTTCAACAGTATGTCCTTGCTTATGGCAGTAGTTGCAACACATGTGCATCCTCTTAACAACATGATTTGCCTTGTCCAATGCACCTTTGGCTTCTTGCTTCCTTTCCTTCAAAATTTTCCTATATGTGGCCATTCTCTTCCAACATCTAGAAACCTTATGGTTATCCAAACCATAAAAGGAACATGCAATTCTTTTCCCGTATCTATGTGGAAATTTACCATGCTTTACATGATCAAAGGAAATATGATTGAAATCAGATTTATACCTTTCTCTTTCACCTTTATTGCCTTCATGAGGAGGTGAATCAAATGTTAGAAGAGGATCCTTTTGGAACACCATCAATCCCTTCAATGGTTTTAGAGCTTTCACAATTCTCTTGTTCAAGTGCATGCTTATGCACACCTTCTTCTTGCAAGGTATGTTTCAAACTATTGCATTCCCCAAGAATACAATCTTTACCAACTTGAGGTATGGAACTTGAAATGAAACTCCTTCTAGGAACTATTTCAATTGCCTTCATGGCTACTTTGGAACTTTCTCCATAAGATTGTCCATAACCAAGACCCAAATTCTTAGGCCTTATCTCAACCATTATTGGTTCAACTATACCCTGTGCATGTTTGCCCAATCCTTTTCCTTCATATCCCATTTTGGGCATTAACTTCGATCCTATGCCTCTGGTATGTTTCTCAAAAGAACCAACACACTTTTCAATTGAGGAAATTGAAGACAAGTTTGAACATTTACCTCATCCTCATGCATTTTCTTGGACAAAGCTTCTTGCGCTTGAAGGAGTTGTTTCTCCATGTCATGCAATATTTGGAGAATTATTTCCTTCTCATCCTTCATAGCCAACAATTGTGCATGAAGCTTAACACTTTCTCTTTGATCCTCAATGAGAATCTGCACCATGTCCTTTACCTTAATGAACTCATTCTTCATGTCATCATTGAAGAATTTTGTGAAGGAGGAAACTTCACTTGTGGAAGAAGTTGACATTATGTAAATGGTCAATCAAACTAAAGAAACTTCCAAATAAGAGTTCTCAAAGCTTTCAATCAAATGACAAGCTTTAACCAAATGTCAAACAAAAAACCCCTTCTTATTCAAGCAACCATTTGCAACAAATAAAACAGTCAATCTCTTACACTGCTTTAACACCTTTTGCAAAAGAAAATGCTCAACCCGAGCTCTAATACCATCTGATCTGAAAATGGAATGTACTTGTTTAAGGGTGCAAGGTATCCATTTTCCATAATTTCAAATGTGAGTTATACACTCCAAGTGACCTCTAAAAAGGTGAAAACTTCTTATTTCTTATACAGAGATAGACTATAGGGGCATTCACCGGACATGTCACCTCTAAAGAGAGGATGAGTTCTAGAGGCTACCTAGCCCTCTACAGGCTCTACCTAAAGAAAGAACAAAGTAAACACTTAGAAGTCTTTGACATACACATACTTGAAGTTTGATGTCTTGCGGTAAGACAAATAACTTTCTGCAGCTGAATAGGTGATTATGTGTGTATGCAAGTTATCTATATTTGTTGTTTAGCACTTTATATCAGTTTTGTTTAGCATATCATCTTCAGCAAATAAAGACATCAAAATGATAAAGCAGTTCACCCCTTCTGGGCTACATTTGCTAGACCAAGCCTCTCCAACTAGGCTTGTCCTCTTGTATTAAAAATGTTATAAAGGCTAATACAAGAATATGAGTGTCTCAAAAGACATATCTGACTGTAAATATAGAATCATAAGATAGTAATTAGCTAAACATTCTCTTTCCCAAGAACTAAACAGTGAAATTGTACCTGATACAGTACTTTCCCCAATTGGCCCTAGTGGGCCTTTAAACTTGCATGGAGAATTTCGAGGTGAAGATGACCTCAATTGGTTCTGAAACCTATTCCATTAGACTCAGAAGGTTGAAGATAGTAGACATAGGCTTTTGAATCACCAAAAACGGATGAACATAGCCCCCAAACAGCTCAAGCACTGAAATCACCCTAGTGGCCCTGAAAGCTTCCCTGAAGCTAAAAAGTGAGAAGAATGCCTCAACAGGAAAAAAGAGCTGTAGAAATAGATTTAGAATGCTGAAAACCTTTAGGAATGACCTTCGTTCTACATTCAATGGCTGCACAATTCCTAATGCAACTCCTAAACTGATTTGGCCCTAGTGGCTCCTGGAAATTCCATGAAGCAAAAACACCTACAAATTACCTCAGATGACTTTGAAACTTATGCCAATGGCTTCAGAAGGTCAAAGAGACCCAAAATAAAAAAAAAATTGTCCAAAACGGACTTTCCTAGCCAAAGTTATGGCTATTTACTCCCAACTGCCAGTTGCCACTACAAAAACCCCAGATAACTTTAGTTACGGCCAGATAGGCCCGCAAAATATGGCGGGCCCGCCCAAATTTGGCTCCTCCACCAATGCCACTGCTATAAATGCTGGTAGTTAACTCCTCATTTAGCGCGCATGTGACCGAGATAAGTGGCTTGAGGTTTGTATCGGATTCTGTGCCGGCAGTTAAGCGTTTAGGCCCACGGTTCAATGGTGGAGGTCACATATATGGGGGCCAGCCGTTAGGGGCTGGCCCCCTTGAGGCTCCACCCAAACCACGTTTAAAATTCATATAAACTTTCTGCTACCATCCAAACAAGTCCCAATGATATGACCTAACGGTAAGGCGTGGGAGTGTTACAAGGTAGGTCACTTGTTCAAACCTCACCCCGACCAAAATTTTGAACATATGCACATATATGCTGACGTCATCCCTGGCCACGTGGCAGCCTTCGGACTTGCCATGTGGCATCCTGCCATTCGATGCCCAAAAGAAATATTCCATGGAAAATTCCAAGGAATATTCTGTGGAATATTCTTTTTTAAATATTTTTTGAAAAAATTCAAAAATTAAGGGTTATTGGGCAATTTTGTTTTTGCCATAACTTCTGCATACGGAGACCGTTTTTCGAACTATTTGTGGTGATAGAATCAAGAGGACAAGCTCTATCTAGTATTTTAGTTTCGAACTAGTTTTCAGCATTTTCATTTTTGACCATTTTACGACACTTGGTCCTAAGCTCCTGATCACCTTGGCTTTATTGTTTCGAAAGACGGTATTCACCTTGATCCACTTAAATTCAAGGCAATTGTAAATTTACACCCTCCATCTTCATTGCACCAACTCTAGAGCCTACAAGGAAAGGAAAATTTTCTCCATCATTTGATACCCAATTATGCTGGACTAGGTACAAGATTTACCCAGTTTCTCAAATAAGGAACGCCCTTTGCCTGTGATCAGGTTTCCCAAAAATATTTCAGTGATCTCAAGGCTGTCCTCGTAAATGCTCCTTTGTTGCATACCCCAGATTATCATCGAGATTACTTCCTTTACCTAGTTTCATCCCCTAGCACCATTGCTATGGTCTTGGTCCAAGATGATGGTGAAGGAAATGAACATGTGATATACTACCTTAGTTGTAATCGCCTTGACATTGAAATGCATTATGGCCATGTCGAGAAGTTGACTTTGGCTGTCATCAAGGTTGTTCATCGCTTTCAACACTACATCCTCTTATGCACTACTACTGTGATTTTTTAATGCAACCCCATGACCTATATCCTGACTCTGAACTTGTTGGGGGGAAAGTATTCTAAATGGATTGTCATCCTACAAGAATTCAATTTGGTATTTACTACTACCAAATCTAAGAAGTCACTAGCTTTTGTTGAGTTGATTTGTTCCCTTACTTCTATGTCTCTCCCCACTCGTGCAGATGAAAAACTACCAAACAAGACTATTTTCTTGATCAACACTCTTGATCTGTGGTATGGTGATACCATTGTGTATCTCCAGACATCCACGTTCTAGTTCACATTGAATAAGGATGATCGCCATCGGATTCGGCATCACTCTCAACCCTATCGTATTATTGGTGATAGTTTATACCGTGTTAGTGTCAATTCAGTTCTTCACCGATGCTTTACCCTTGAGGAGGCTGAGAGACTTCTCAATCACTGCCACTCCGGGGCATGTGGTGGTCATATGTTTGGCTATGCCACCGTTAAAAAAATCCTTTGCGCTAGTTATTTTTGGCTGTCCATTTTTAAGGACTTCATCCTTGCTATTTGCAAGTGCTATGAAAGCCAAATTTGCTAATGAAAGATGTGCATCCCACCCGCTCACCTGCACCCTATCATTACCATTAGTCCTTTTTCCAAATGGGTCATCTAATATATGACATGTAACCCTTTTTGGGTGTGGGGGCATGGCTATATTATCGTTGTTGTAGATTATTTCACCAAATGGGCCGAAGAAATGCCTACATACTCAGTAGATGATAAAACGATGACTCAATTCATTTTTAATCATGTTATTTCCAGGTTCAGTGTACCTCAAGCCATTGTCATGGACCATGGCTCCCATTTCAGAGATTACATGATGTTTGAGCTAACTTCCACATTGGCTTTGCACC
This sequence comes from Pinus taeda, assembly GCA_000404065.3. Taxonomy (NCBI): domain Eukaryota; kingdom Viridiplantae; phylum Streptophyta; class Pinopsida; order Pinales; family Pinaceae; genus Pinus; species Pinus taeda. The sequence goes on along the minus strand of APFE031207194.1, from coordinate 201,105 downwards.
ACGATGGCTTAACCCCATATTACCCTTGAGCCAATAGCCAAGTCAAAGCTGTGAACATGGTTTTGGTTACAATGCTTTAGCGTACTATTGGGATGCACAAGTCAAATTGGCATCTCATGTTCTTTTCAACTCTATGGGCTTACTAAACCTTGACCAAAGACGCAACTAGTTTCACCCTTGTTATCACAAAATCTGACCCTGATAGGCTGTTGATCATGTAGACTTTGAGTAACTCTTTCAATCCAATATTTTAGTTGAGGCTTAGCCTTCTCAACCTGAGAGGGCTCTCTCAATAGGTTTAAGATTTTTGATTAATGATTAGATGGCTAACTCTACGAACAAAAATGGACAAATGTATAACTGGTTTCTTGGTTGAATCAAATATTAGCAAACATCTATTGGGATATGGAGTCAAGATAGTCTTCAACGAAATAACATGATCAATAAGACATGGAAGTCAAGGCACTTAGAGTTTAGGTTTATAAATAAAACAGTAACACAGTGAATCAACACAGTCTACAAGCATGTGAAGGAAGTTAGAGAATTTTCCAATGAATTCTAAGTATCACAAGATCATACTACTACAAATAAGTAATTGTAAAGGCCATGAGAACATCAAGCACAAAAAACTTCTTGTGAATCTTGAGTAGTCAAATTGATCTCTGTATGAAGTTTGTAAAACCATAGTTTCTTATAATAACACAACCTTCTTTTGCTAATAAAATTCCCAACCCCCAGGAATTCGATTCTCAATATTTATATAGAGTTTTACAACCTTGGATACTATGATCCATCTTTATAGGAATTTGAATTCCTAACATTGACACCTATCTATGCATAAAAAAAACTGCTTAATTACAACTTCACAGCTAGCTGTCTTTAGGAGTCCTAATACAAATAGGAGTGAAACTCCTAAAACAAGCTTTCAACAACCTTATCTATGACTTCAATATGTTCTTTAATTAGCTACCAATCCATTTCTTCAAGCCTAATGATGTCCCCAGTGTCGTTGCAAACCCTGTTGACTCATGACCTAACTATCCTAAAAACAAGGAGACAAAGTTCCTCCTTTTAAGGCCCTTATTACTTTATGCTTATCTTTGAGTAGTTTTGCTGGTGTACATGTGGCATGTATTAATAATCCTTTAAAACTTCATTTTTCACCTGTGAAGAAAGGGAAGCTCAAACATATGGAGGAAAGGATGAAGCATGACTGTGCTACGAAAATACTCTGTTTTCGTAGCACAACCTTTATATCACTTATGAAATAATTATTGGAAATTTTCTTTCTACCACTGCCATATGAAAATTCATAAATGATCTCATGTCTACCAGCAACTTAAAAATTTGGAATTAATCAGACCTCACCTCTGAAAAGCATCTATAAGTGCTAAATGATCATCTTCAGCAGTTTCGTAGCGTGCTACGAAATTGCTGTGTATGCTCTTTTTCAACACGACCTTCAAAAGTCTGTAGTTTGGGGGTTTTCCAAAATTACATGAAGGCTGATATGATCCACCAAAAATCAAAACCACTCACCCTTATAAGATGTTCTTCTTCGCAGCTATCCTTATTTTTATATGCCAAAACTGTTTTAAGTTATATATTTCACTGCCCTTTTTCATCACCCTGTTTCATTATTGTTGTAGCCCCTTTTCCAGATTTTGTTAACTGTAATTCTAGGTCTTCAATTTGTCTCTTCAATGTCCTATTAGTAGCTCTCAACTGAGCATTAATCCTCCTTACAAAACTGGCTTCTTTGATTACAGGAATAGTTCAGGTAAAGTACTGAGCTTCACTGTTGACTATTTCTGGTTTGGAAACATTTTCAACTTCCCAAAGAACCTTTATCCTATTGAGATATGTCCTTTCAAAAACATGCCTTCTTGCTCTCACTCTTAGTCTAGAAATTTCATTATTAGCAACTTTTAACATTTCTTGCATTACCTTGTAACTGGTTTTTTCTGTTTGAGTGGAAAGAACTCTGTTTTTGTCACCTTCAGGTCTTGGAAATGCAAAGTCTATCAACTCTTCTCGAATAGTGGAGGCTTCTTCTATTCTCCCCAACTTAATATTTGACTCTTTCATCTTCTTGGATTGCCTGGTTAAGGGCTTTCTGGGTTTGAAAACAAATGTTGTAACATCATCCTCAAATTCCAGTTTCTTGGAGGGTTTCATTTTCTTCGACTTTCCTCGACCAAATTTTATCACATCTTCCTGCACCAAAGTGGATTCAACAATATCAATGGCTTTTAAAATATCATTTAAATTACCCTTCAAGCTTTAACCTTCTCTTGAGATCACTATTTTACCTTTCTCCTTTTCAATTTGACTTCTAGTCAATCTCCTTTGAACTGGTTTGTTGGTTGACTATTCTTGTGTCATTCCTTTAAACTTAGATATATTTTCCTTTGTAGATTTAGGGGTTTCAAGAATAACTACTCGTGCTTTTCTTACTTGCTCTTTCACCTACTTCCTAGGTTTCAACTTAATATACCTTTTTTCCCTAGACTTTATAGACTTACTGGTTTCTGCTGATGGAGTTCCTTTAACCCTAGGGCTAATGTCTACACCTTATCTTTTTGCTCCAAAGTCACATAAAAACAAAAACGAAGACCAATATTTGTTGATCCTTTTGAGTTCATGTAGAACTATCAGTTTAATTAGACCATGATGAAATAGGGAAGTTTCACATTCTTGAGATTTCAACTGTACTTTATCTGCCATCTTAGCTACACTTAGATATAAGAAGTAAGGAAAATCTAAAGAAACCATACCAGTAAAATGCAACAAGAGTTTAAAATTATATGAATAAACCTTTTGATATCTGCCTCCACAGGTGAGATAATGTTGAATGTTGAAGAGAAAGTTGGCATAGTTGTCCTTGACGTAGTTTCTAGGAACAACCTTGGTTAATTGTGTTTCTTCAAACTATGGCTTTAGAAACACCTTACATGGTTCCATGTCAAATCTGAATTTTTTGAACCATATATATTGCCCCCTAGGGATCTGTGTCACCAAAGTTATGACCTCTAGAGAAATATACAAGTTCAGGATTCCGACCTTTGTGCTTGAGCTAATGAAATTTAGCGCAAACTCCTTCGTCACCTGAGTATGTCCTCCCTGTAATTTCTTACAAAACTCCCAACAACCTGCTTTCTTGAAGGCTTCTACAACTAATTTATCTAGGACTAAGACCTTAGTGCTTTTAGGCTTTGTTCTTAAACAATGACTAGACCTATGACTTTTCTTCTCCTCTGTCATCATTCCTTCTGAATTCCTGTAAAAAACCAGCCTCGCTTGAGATTATTTTGATTAGCCTCGCTTGCCAATGGAGGTTAGCCTTACCTGAATTATGGATGAGAAAAACCTTGGTTAAAAATTACCAAAGCTTACCATTCAAAAAAAAAATCTATTTGAGGGTTTACATGCAAACTAAAATGAGAGACTAGACAGCCCTTTCGAATTTGAAATTACCTTTCATAATGAGCCCTAAATTCGAAATGATCAGTTTGGATGGCGGCATGCTTAAGGACTGACTCCTAACTGACACCTAATAATGGAAATTTTAACGAAATATTAATATATTGATGTTTGACAAGATTGTTCTACGAATCCATGCTTTCGTAGCACATAGGGAAAAGAACTACGAAAAGAATAACATTTTTGTAGTGCAAAATAGACATTTTACACTATCTATGCTATGAAAATGAGATTTTGGGGCTAATTCCAAAAACTTTCAAAAATGTTTAAGCTAGGAGTTTCTAAAAGGAATGTAACTCATGAAACAAAGAATAAGGTTGTTAGACTTTATTTGGATATGAAAGATGAAACCTTTGAGACTCCTAACCTATCACCTACCCGTTAAAGCATAGGGTGACTTGACACTTATCTAATACCATGACTAGGAACAATGCAAACCCTTATTTTGGTGATAACAACACCATTCCAACTTGTCTATGGTCTACACACGGTCTTGAAGCAACATTTTTGATTGAATGCGAGATTCCTTGACTCAAGCTAGCTGTCGAACTTCTCCTTCAAACATCACCTTAGGAAGAGCACCTTTTATATTTAGAATGACTAGATGAGAATCATCATCTCACTACTTTGGTTATCAAAGTACAAAGAAGTGAGTCAAGTCCCATTTTGGTCAGTTGGTCTCCCCACGTGCATTCTCTGAAGGTGATTTGGTTTCACTATACGACCAAGCTAATGATAAGCTGCAGACAGGCAAGTTCGAGCCCATGTGGCATGGGCCCTCCATTGTGAAACATGTTTTGCAAAAAGGGGCCTATGAGCTTATTGATTACGAAGGAAATCCTTTCGACAAGCCTCGAAATGGGATCTACCTCAAGAAGTACTATTCTTAGGTCATCTCGCATGGTTACTTGTGTACATTAATGTTTCATTCATTTTTGTGTAGTGTGTGGTTGGGTGTGTTAGTTTTCAAGCAACTTTCCTATTTACTATGTTTTCCTCACTCCACAGATGTCTGTGACTCCCCACATCAGTTTCGTTGATGCTGCTTGCCGTAGTACCTAGAACATATCGTCCGTCTCGTGTGCTATTTATGACCCTCATGGTGAGTTGATTGATCTTCAAGGTATCTGTTTAGGTCGCACAACCAACAACATTGTTGAATATAGTGAGGTCATCGAACTATTGTCAGAATTCACTGCTCTTGACATTCGAGAGTTGGTTGTCAAACTAGATTCACAGCTTGTCATCCTTCAACTCAAAAGAAATATTCCACAAAAACCCTCAGATATTGAGAATTTATCTTTGTATTTGTATACTGGACAAGCATTTTTATTATATTACATATCATCATATTCCTAGATGCATGAATACATTAACAAATGCATTAGCTAATTATTTGTTCGATAGACATTTACGGAACATGTAAAAATATAAATAAAATCATTTGTACCATAGTAAGCAAGAAAATACAACATATATATGTCTGGTAATAATGTTTGATACATAAAACCCCCAAAAAATATTATGTGTGTCCAAAATAACATCGGCAGCTCATAGGCCTCTTATATCCGTGGCACGCAGGCCTCAAAAATGTAAATGTTGGACCTAGGAACTAATCAACATGGTGATCATGGTAGCATGACACAGCTCATGCAACACGAGTCAGCAATCGATGAATCTGATCCGATAATCCCACCCTCTGTCTCTAGTACTGGTGAGGAATGTCTCCCACCCGAGCATACTCTAGGGTACCATGAGTCAACCCCTCAAGGTTCCTCATGATCTCCTCCTCATTGTCACTCCCCTCCTAATAAGGAGTGATAACATCAAACTGGAAGGCGACGTGCCTAGCTGTTGGGGACATCATAGCAGGACACTCTGGTCCAACATCTGCATTAACAAAGTGAAATGTTATAAACACATATATATCAAAAACAATTCAAAAATCACAAAATAAAGAAATTGATTTTCTACTTTCATCGTCCAAATCCTCTCCATCTGGTAGAGGCATGTATGGATCTCCACAAAAGTTGGTGCCACTCTATGGCCAATCCTCCACAAAGATTAGTTATCATCATAACCATGAAAAGAAGGCAGGCTTGTACGACATGTGTTGGCCCCTAGTGATCCTGGAAATCAAACGACTTCAGTGGGCCATCTGTGGGTCACGTGGCATGGGAGGATCTACCTAAATCAACCGGTATTGGAACCATGGCACCCGTTCCAAGAAAAAGGCCACTAGTACGGATCCAAAGAAAAATTGCTTCAGATTCCCCACCTTAGCTTTGGTCAACATGTGTTTTATGTTGATCTTCATGGCTTCTTCCCAATTCAAGATCATCGATGTTGTGCAATTGATGGCATATAGAAATTTCGACTTGTTAGTCTCATGCACTACCTGGGACCCTGCCACTCTGTTTATAGTCAACAAAAACACTCTTAGTGTAAGATCTCAGATGATTGTAATCTCAACCTTGCTACTCTTGGATTTGAGGGCTTCAGGGCAATATTTGGCAAGCAACATGGATATGATCTCCCTAATCAGTCGTGGCCCATATAAATTGACTAGTTCCCCTCTATGAGATATTCCTATGATGAAATATATGTTTGAAGCTTCTAACTCCAGCTCTTGGTCACTAATGACGAATATATCTCAATTTATGTCCCAGAGACTAATCAGGTACTGAAGCAGCTTAGGTTGGGCCTGCATCCCTGGAGTGAGAAAGAATTTGAGGAGCCCATAGGCCCTCAAACTGTCTAGGCAATTTGGATCATTCAGTGCCTGGGTCTCTACATCATCATTCTCACATTCTTTCTAGTCTACCATTTTCGGTGATTCTTTCCTACAAAAACCATAGCTTTAAGACAATAATAAATTTTGACCCATAAATTTCAAGTTCCAATGGTGGTTTTGAGGGGAATTTTTTTTTTCCCTATTCACAGTGCCAATACGCTTGTTTTAATAACAATTCTGTTGATGGGGTGATAGGCCATTTTAATTAGCCTCGGTCAGCATGATTCCATGCCCCAAAATCGTGTCGACCGAGGGAAATTTTTTTTGAAAAATTTTACCTCAAAAATCCCAAAAATGGTTAAAAACAGGATTAAATGGTATGAAAATGAAGCTTAGGGATTTGGCTCTTACCTATAACTAGCGGCTCGACGCATGACCTCCCGAATCTCCCGTAATAAGCTCCAAAACAATTAGGGAAAAAGTGAGTAAGGAGTCTTTCACAGTAAGGTAAAATATTAAATGGTAAAAAATATTTACTTTTCCTCCCTTTTATTCAATTTTTCATGAAATATTTGGTTTTGTAAATATTTTGACCTATTTTTCCTCAAGAATTGGATAATGCACTTTACATTTATGTGCAACAATAGGTGGTGGATGTTTGATGATGATGCCAAGTCATGTTTCAGTTCTTTTCTTGACTCACAAAACTCTCATAAAATATTGCTGAGTATTTTTCCCTTTCGATTCGTAAAAGATAATAAAATGGGGGTTCTCCTTTCAAGCTATTTTCCGACCCTTTAAAAGCGAAAAGATAGCCAAGCCCTTGTGGTTTTGGACTCTCTAACGGATGCAAAAATTCATGTGCCTAGTATACATTTACCCCCTTTTTGGGCTGGGATGCATTATTTATGGAAAAGGTACTTCTCGACTAAAATTGTCAAGCGGTTCTCATAAGTATCATTTTCTACCTTTTCAAACTTGAGAGACACAAATGTATGAAAAGGGACCATATGGAATTTTCTTTTCCATGTCTTTTTCAAACTCTGTAAACATGAAAAATATACCGAGTTTACATCATTGACTGGTAATCAAGTGAATTTATATCATGTTCAACATCAAAACATCTATTCACATGTTAGAATCTATACTTTGATTAGGTCATGTTGGAGCACAAGACTTTGGGCTTAGAGCACAAAAGTCTAGGTTGTGAAGTGATGTGACATGATTATGTTGATATATGTGTCTCTTTCACATGAATGGTTGTGAACATACCATGAGTTATCATATTTGATCCTTCTTATTATTGGATCGTTGTGACCATACCTTGGTTTCGATATGATCCTCTTTATTGGAAGGTTGCACTCATGCCTAGACCTGTTTACATGATCATTCTCTAGATGGCTGCATCCATACCATGATTCATGTATCATTTGACATAATTTTTAGTTATGTCTATGTATCTGTACTTGCTTGCAGGTTTTCAGATGATAGACTCTGATTCCCCGCACCAATTCATAAAGCATTTCATCCCCCACTCTAGTTCGGCCTCCACGCTTTAGGGGGCATCTGTTACACAAAATTTTGTCACTGTCCTTGTACTCCATGTTGTTTTATCCTGGAGGACCGCTACAGTGAACCCTACATGCTTTCCCTTCATGAAGAAGCTCCCATGGTGTCCCTCTTCATGAGCAAAACAATTCCCTTTTGCACCATTTCCTCAAAATCTTTTGTTTTTCCCAGTTTACAAGACCGACACTAATGACCTTTGTCCTCCTGATGCCGATATGTAGGGATTAACACTATCCCTGACATCGACGAGAGAGACTAAGCTATTGTCTTGTCTCGCTGATCCTCTTATGGAAAGTTTTTTAAATAAGGAGTTGAAGCTTCCAACTCGAGAAGCTTCATAATGGAAGTCTGGTAAATGGTTTGGTAAATGGTTTGGCGGGATGGGGTCAAGGATGTTAGTTTGGGCTCCTTTTCCCTGTAAGGATGGAACTACCTCAAGAGATAAGACCTTCTCCCATGAGAAGAGGATCCATATCCCATCTATTCATGTTATATAAACCTCCATTTTTCCCAAGCACAAGCTAGTATTGGAGTGTTAATGTTGGTGTGCTAGTGCTAATTAAGTTTTGAGGAAACAAAAATATATTCATAGTTGTAGCTCTCTAGTTGTGTGCGGGATAAGTGCGAATTTGGTTTAGTGTGAAATATAAAGGGAAGAATCTTAAAACTATCATTGTTGAGGCCATCATGGAATGCTAATAGAAGTGTGTGGGAATCTGGTTTTGTCAGTGGAGAACAGAAGCATCAAGACAATGGTTGTAATCTCTTCTTGATTCAATATATATGCAACTATCTATTGATTTCCTACAAAATGTGTCACCTTACATTTTTATGGCTTAATGTTTCTTGACTTATTAAGTAAGTCGAATTACAATTTGTGTATTATCACAGTTGTTGTTTTCTTTTGTTTACTTGTTTTAGGTGTTCCAATAAGGAAACAAGAGATAACTAGAACGAGAAAGAAAGGTCATCATTAAAAGGGATAAGCGTACTAAGAGGTAGGCCTTCTTTATTGGTTCTAACCTAAGGAAATCTTCCATAGAATGTATTGGTTGTGTCTAGACCCATTATCGGGCTAGAGGAATTGTTTGTGTCCACACTTATACTTTTACTTCAACAATTTTTGATCAAAAATTGCCTTAGTTATGACTTCTGACAATATTTCCACAATTTTCCCCTCCAAATCTGGATTATTGCTAGTTAAATTCATGATTCACAGTTAAAACTAGCAATTCCGCCGAAATCAGCAGTCCCTCCATCTTTCTAGCCTATCTCACAGTTAAGGCCGAGTGTTCACATGTAAAGTGGTGGTTTGGCAAGAAAGGCTACGGTTCTGCAACTCTATCGAATATCACAATAGCAATCAGCATTGCCAGGGGTGATTCTTATACATAGGACTTAACATATTGTGACATGTGATCTGGCACTACAGTGGATCCAAAAAGTTATAAACTACAAATCTAAAATCATATCCCATCCAGGATTTATCGCTCATCGCAATCTGCAGGTTAACCTCGGTAACATATATATATATAATTATATATATATATATATCTATATATATATATATATATATAATATAATATATATGATAACTACACTATATATCGGCAGATCAATGATGTGATGTGATTGTTTTTATTACATTGCAACCTGGGTACCTAGGGGTCGATTTCCATCTGTGGGTTGTGTTTGCGATTGTGATCCATCGCATCACAATCTTCCCTACTCAAGGCCAATTTCTTAAGCCATGATCCTATTTTTTTCCTTGATATATGATACGTGGGACCCAATGGCAACCTGCCACTTGGTCGTTCCCCATTCACTAGGACCTTTTCCATGTCATCCAATCCTACCACCTAGACAAGTCAAGACTTAATTGTTACTTGCTCTAACTTCTGCATACGAACTTAGATTTGAGTGCCATTTGCACCATTACATTTAGAATGATGAGCTCTTCGATATAAAGCTACTTTTATCAAGATTCTTGCACTTTGATTTTATTGGAAAATTTTGAGCTCCTAATCACTCTTCCCTACTGAAAAACTTTTGGTCGCCAAAAGTTTACTTCCAATTGTTCAGCATTTGATGTTACAGTTACTTCATGTTTCCAAACAATTGGTGTTTGACGTACCCTAACTTGTGCTTGTCTTGGCTTCTTCTCAAGTTGAACTTAAAATATAACTTGACCAAATAATTCAATTTTGATGTTCTTCTCGGCTTGTCCATGTCACTATGGCCATCCATAGCAACATCCTTCCCAAGAGGAATTCCAAGGTGCTCGTCTGCAAAATCTTTATTCTAGTCGTTACTTGGATATTCTGCCCCATCTATTTATAATGCATAGAAAGATCTACTCATTCAACTTGTCCTAACGATGAACCACACTGGTTGGTTCGAAACACGTCGACAAAATTATCTCTATGTGATTTTCACCGACGATTCTTCTCAAAATTAATATGGATCACAGAAGCCTAAATTCAATAATCCTAAAAAGACTTTTCTAGATGAACGAAAACAAGCCTCACATAGTGAATACTTGTATAACTTGAGTGCTAAACACATTTGGAACATGCTAAATGTGATGCAACTACTCATACAATAGTTTCAAAATTATTTCTCAAAATACAAATAGAAATTCATTTTACAAAATGGAATAAACTTGACTCCCAAATTTTTCCATTCAAATTTACTATCAACAAGGTAAACTAGCATTGTAATGCTTAAAGAAAACTTTTTTGCATATAAGCAATTTATTTATGAACATCAATTTTACAAGTTACCCAGCTACGGGGATATGTAACTAGTGCAAAATAGAAATTTACAAACTTCATCTGGATAAATATGCCACCCAGTTCTTACCTAACAAGGTAAATGAACCCTCTATTTTAAATTTCTCTTCTTCTGAAGCTACTTCAGGGATGGCTGCATCTTGCGCCACATTTTCTTTTGTCACTTCCTCTTCTGGTGCTTACATTATTTGGTTAACTTTACCAGGATGAAGTTGTGGAAACAGTTTATAACACTTCTCAACCCAATGCCCATTGATATTGTAGTGAGTACAAAATTTCTTTTGAGCTCCTCTCGGCTCAGTTTCATTTGACCTTGGATGACATTTTCCCTTTTCGTTCTCAATTCCAATATACATAAACATCTTCTTAATGAATGCTTTCCTTTTATCACACTTACCTACACAATGGTTAGCTGAAAGGAAAATTGTGCATGGAAACATATTCCTCACCATGTTATTCAAATATACGCGTTCTTTTCCATTATGAACAACATTCAAATTAAAAAAATGGATATACTTGTGTTTGTTGTCCTTTGGCTTATGCTTCTTGCGTGAGGAACTTGCGTGGCAAGAGAAATTTAGCTTCCCTTCTTCTTCAATGTTTTCATCTCTCTTTGGAGACACTTTGCACTTCAAGTCCTCCTTATTCTTGAGGAAACAAGTGGGAACCAATCCTGGATGAAAATCCCAACATCTTCCCTCCTCATGTCCTCTCTTATGGCAAAAGGAACAAAATACTCTTGACTTGTCACTAGAAGACCATTATTCTTTTGCTACATAGCCTAAGCCTTCAAATTTAGGCCTCTCCTTAGTCTAAATTGGATTTTTAATGCCTTGCTGGTTCAGTCCAAGGCCTCCTCCCTTATAACCCATCTTGGTCAAGAGCTTGGATCCAATGGCATTACTATGTTTTTCAAAGTCTGCTAATGAATTTAAATCAAAACTTTTGCATAATGAAGAAGCATCTAAATTCTTACCATTTTCCACATCTTTTGATTGACACACAAAGATTTTTTTGAACTCCCTTTTGATTCTAGATGTGTCCTCTTGGACTCTTTGGTTCTCTTCTTTCAGCTCCTCCAATTTAGGTGTTGATAGAACCTAATCTTCCACATCATGTGGACAAAAGTTACAAACTTGGCCATCTACCTTCTCTAAAGGACTTTCTACACTAACATTTTGCATAAGTGTTGTAGAAAAACATGAAGATTGTGGAGAATATGGTGGTTCATCACAATTCTTGTTACCCTATTCCCTTGGAGAACATTTTCCTCTTGGAGGTATAGAGCTTTCACCTTGAAATTTTGTATTCCTCTCTTCATAGATGACTTTCACCATTTCTGCCATGTCTACGAAAGACTTTCTAAAAGCCTTGACATCCTCTAACATTCTTGTAGGCTCTCCTCCTTTGGACATGCTTTTCTTGACGCTTCTACTACAATTTAAGGTAGAACTTGGTGGTAGAGGTTGTAAGAATCTTGCTCTCGTCTCCAAAACCTTCTCTGCAATGAGCTTAAAAACACATTCACTTGCAAACTAGCCAATTCCTCCTTGCACAAAGCAAACCTAAGCTATAATACCAACCTAATCTGAAATGGCGCAGATTAGTAATCTTTTGCTAATTCTCCATTCATAATACAAAAATGTTCTTGAGGTTTGAACTCCAAAATAGCAAGTAAAAATATGAATTTTATGTGTGTTTACTTAAGTTAGTTTCATGAAGAAAACTTAAAACATGAAACTAGAACATTGAGTGGAATCATGCATCAATCCATAACACATCAGCCATTAATAAAAGAGTTCACCCCTCTTGGGCTACATATCCATGGATCAGCTCTAAAAGCATGATCCCTTCTCATTATGCTCAAAATTCATCAGTAGTAAAGAGTACATAAGTGTGCTGACAAAATGAGTGGCTAGATTCCCCTTTAGGGAAAGATTCTTCTGCAAAGAACTGTCAATCTAAACACATGACAACCTATAGTTAGTCATGAAACAATCATAAAGCTAAGGGATCTCAAATCAAGACCCCATACTCCAACTTCCAAGAGCATCGATAGTACTACAATCCACTTGAGGTACTTAAACAAGTCTCTTTCTCCACACACATATAGAGAAAACAAGAAAGAAGGCTACAACACTACTATAATGGTTGTTACAAACCATGGAGACTGGAAGGCCCCTTTAAATTCATATCCATCTTCATATTCCTCCATAAATTGAATCAACACTCTAGTTGACCATGACAGCCATAGGCTTCACGTTTCAAAAATCCTATCCAGAAACACTCCTTTGATCCTGAAACCTGTTATAATCAGTTTAGAATGTCCAAAAATGGTTATCCAACCTCTTTTTGCATCCCATTTGGCCTAAAATTTCCTTAGTTATGACTTCTGTCAGTCTTTCCATAATTTTCTCCTCCAAATCTAGCTTACTGCCAGTTAAATTCATTATCCACAGTTAAAATTGGTAGTTCTTCCAAAATTGGTGGTCCCCCATCTTTCCTACCTATCTCGTTGTCAAGGCTGAGTGTTCACATGCAAAGTGGTGGTTTAGTGGAAAAGGCTATGATTATGCAACTCTATCGGCTATCATAATTGCAATCGTCATTGCCAGGGGTGATTCTTATACATGGGACTTAATGCATTAAGACATGTGATATGGTGATGCAGTGGACCTGACTAGTTATAAACTACAACTCTAAAAACATATCGCGTCTAGGCCTTATCGCTCATCGCAATCAGTGGGTTAACATCGGTAACATATAGGGGCCAATTTTCGTAACCCTCATACTTAGGGGCTAATTTTCATCTGTGGGTTGTGATTGTGATCCATCGCATCATAACTATTCCCTACTCGGGGCCAATTTCTTAAGCTGCAACCCTATTTTTTCCTCGATATGAGATATGTGAGACCTAATGGCAACCTTCCATTTGGCTCTTCCCCATTCGATGGGACCTTTGCCATGTCACCTAATCTTCCCACCTGAACAAGTCAAACCTGAACTTTGACATTCTCTAACTTCTACATTCGGAATCAGATTGGAGTGTCGTTCACACCATTGGATTCAAAATGATGAGATTTTAGATCTGAAGCTAAGCTTATAAATATTTTCACACTTTGATTTTGTTGGGAAATTTTGAGCTCTTGATCCTCACACCTTACTTACAACCTCAAGAATTGCTTGTTTGAGTATGTATTTAATGAAATCCTCCTTCGAAACTAATGTGACCATGCCTCAATTACCTAGTGGAATAGATGTTGGTAATGAAATTATCCTGGTACTATTAGAAGAATTGGATAATATATTTTTTGTCTTGTAAGTCAATTTTTCTTATCAATTCCTTATATGCATTTACATTATTCGCTATATTTAAAGATATTAATTTACTTCCGTATATTATCTCTCTCTCTCTCTCTCTCATGCTCTCTCTCTCTCTCTCTCTCTCTCTCGCACATGCTCTTCTCTCTCTCTCACAACACCACACACACACAACAAACATGCTCTCTCTCTCTCCTATATATGCTCTCGCTCTCTCTCTCTCTTGCTCTCTCTCTCTTCTCTCAATGCTCTCTCTCTTCATGCTCTCTCTCTCTCTCTATATATGCTCTCTCTCTCTCTCTCTCTATGCTCTCTCTCTCTCTCTCTCTCATGCTCTCTCTCTCTCATGCTCTCTCTCTCTCTCATGCTCTCTCTCTCTCTCTCTCTCTCTCTCTGGTAATACCATTAAGGTATATTTTCATGCAAAATTTTCATGCTACGAAACTGGTTCTTAGGAAAAGTTCATCCAAATGTGCCTCAAAGAGGTTTTCAAAACTAGAATTTATTTTATTGCAATAACACCAACAAACACCATGGTTTTATATTGTAAAAAATCCCAAGCATGCTTATTGTTCAAAATACTGAGAGGGGGATGAATTAGTGTTTGTTAGAAATTAAAAAATTTTAACTTTTTTTCAAAGAATTAATTAATCTTCAATTATTATTATTTTTATTCTTCAGATGATCATAAACAATAATCAACAGTAGACAACACCATACAGTGAATGTAGGAAGATAAAATAGAGGACACAAATATTTTTAGGTGGAAAACCCCTCCGGGTCAAAAACCATCGAACGCTTCTTTAGTAATTGTCTTCTCCCTGTTAAAACAAAATTGATTATATCAATATTTAATCTAAAAATGAGGGACGCGTCAACCCCCAATTCAAAAGCTACAACCTATAGGACACTAATAGAACCTAATATAATGCTACAACCATAAGGAAGCCCAAACACCCTATAGATCAGACCACAACCTACTGAATACCCCAACACGTTGTTTACCAGCTATTGTTAGAAATGATGATTTGTTTCCCTGTTAGTTTATCAACCAAAACTGAATCGATGCCACAATGCCCAATGTAAGCCACAATTTTCCCTATCACGACCCTGCAACCCTGAAGTGTTGTTAGGCCATAAACTAAAGGAGACTCAAATCACTGGAAAGAGTTGATAGATCACATTTCACAATTTTCACACTCGATCCTTTATATTCTAAATCAATGTAGAATGGTTGTAAGAGAAATGTAAACTAAGTGTCAAATCTAGGTAGCCACTAATCACTGTTCCCCCAAACTGATTATTACACAATGCTACACATCAATCTATCACTGTAAAACTGCACATCATGATCATTGCACACTGTATATCATAATAAATGCAATATTATTGGTTGTCACTGCATGCCACTACTCATGAATGAATAGTCATCAATGCACAACCACTGTCGATGCACACATACATCATTGTAAATCTGTTGGCTACCACTGCAAGTCACTACACTGGGCCACTCACAAATGAATATGCATCAACTCTCAATATATCATGTTTTCACACAGTATCAAGTTCCACACGATGCTACAACCATCTGACATTGTTATCAAATGATGGCACAACCCAAGGTGCCTCATGTCATCCTGATGCCCTTCAATCAATGCACTCAGGCTCTATCATGAGAGAGCTACCAGCATATATGTAAGAACATTGTTTTACCAGTCAAGCCCTATTATCCATTTCTTTAATATGTTGTAAAATTGGATGATATTTCCTTCAACACTTGTTTCCCTGCAAGGCACTATATATTCTCTAGTCAACACTACAAGACAAATCCCTAGGTCATCATATTCTATGTCAAGTATAATTGTAGTGTCAAACACATTTCATAGGAAACCTACTCACTATGTCAAGTATTATTGCAACATCAACCATGTGTCATAGTCAAGTAAAATCAGAGTCAAGTATCACATCATAAAATTCTCACTAAGTTAATCGGTGCTTCACATCATAATCAAGATACTTGTCATATTTAACTTAAACTCAAAGTCACGATATTGCATAAATGTCAACATTTCACTTGTAGACACCTTCTCACTATATAGGAAATTACAATTTCATTATTTTCATCAAAAGAAATAGATAATACAAACTCTAACATATGATGGCTATATTAAGACAAGTGTTGCATCATCATGATATCTCACTGTTTAGACAGTCATAAGAACTATTCACAACTACCTTGTTTTCCATTACATATTGCTTTTACTTTCAAGGTTAAGTCAAACAAGTCAAGTCAAAGCAAGAAAATCATCATAGTACTTGTCACACTAAGGCATCAATGTTAGGTCTATCAATTCATATTTTCATAGCTCAATTTCCTGTACTAAAACATATTCCAAATATGTTCTTGCTTCATACGTTATTTCAATCAACATTCAAATCACTGCACACTCTAGTTGTCACTTATTTTCCTTAGCATGGTCACTTACCAAATATCCAGGTTTCATTATTTGTCAACAACTTTGTCTGGCTGTTATAGTCTAGGAGATCCTTGCTCTGATGCTACTACTAACCAAGGTTCAATATATGAACATTCAACACTTGTGAAGTCTAAATGCTAAAGAAACTTGTCATTATGCTATTGTTTCATCACAAATGATTTTTGCATATACTTCACCAGAAATTTTGTCCAAGAATGTGATTATTCCTTTGTATATGAAAAATCCCTTATATGTATAACTATGTTGGTGATGATCCTTAGTCTACAGCCAAGAAAGGGCACTACTTGTACTTCAATTAATTCGGTTCAACTTCAACAATCCATAGTCAACGATAATTTTCCTTCTTCCGTGATCATTGAAGCCACTCAAATCACGAAAGTGAATGAAATGATAAGATTCTTATGCTCAAAATTTTGGGCTTCAAAAATTATGGCATACCTAGAAGTATTTGGGGTGTTCACAGAGTATTAATAAAAAAACACTCATTATTAGATGTTTCCCCAGGTCGAAAATTCAGGGATCAATTTTAGGATTTTATGAATTTGTTAAGAAGCCAAAAATGTTTCAGATAAGAGACCACACTATCATTAAGTTATAATATGTTTTATACAAGCATCAGGAATTGAAGTACTCCACAAGAATTGCAGTCATGTATACTTAGAGATTATCAGAAATACCCAGTCCTAAAAGGATTGAAGACTAATTTTGGAAGGTCACAGGTACCTTAAAATAATTCCACAGAGATGGATAATTTAGTCATCCACTACAAATTCAAATTAGGCCACATAAATAGATCTTAAAATTTAATCCCTTGGACCATAGTATAGTCTTTGCTACCAGCAAAAGAGAATGTTCAAACAGGCTTGCGACCTAACCTTATACCTGCACTAAACAAAAACAAAAAAAAATTAAATAAATATACAAGAACTTACCTTGTATTTTTCTCGAGAGATATAGCACTATTCATTGTACTTTGCCTCAAAAAAAACTATGAACTGTTTGTGTCGGTTATCTTATTATTAGGTCGAAAACTTCAGAAGAAACATGACATGTTGTGGCTTTAGAGGAGTGATGGGTCTTATTTTGTAGCTTTTAGAGGGACTTCATAAGTGACCTTTATAAGACAAGAAAATGGATTCATGAAGGAGTTATAACATTAAAGGTTTAATTAATTCATGTCTTGTGTGTTATGTAAGAAAGGCCATGAGCCTTATGAGTGAGAAAGGTCATGAGTCTTATGAGTGAAATATATTAGGCTTTACAATATGAGGGATGAATCTTATAAAAAAAACAATTTAATACTCTTCCTAAGATTCCTTAAGGTTTTGTTAATTTATTGTATAAGTATTATAAATTTATTTGTTTAAGCTCTAAGGAATTTTTACACTAATCCTCTTTGGTGTGTTTTGTAAGTGACACATGAGTGTATTAAGTCAATGATTGATTTACAGCCTTTGTTTTTGAAGTTATGTAACTTATATGGGGTGTGATTACAATGATAAACAATGTCATATGTTGAGAATTGTAGGAGGAGGGGTCATCTCACTAACCCTTAGGGTTTTAGCCCAAAAACTAGAGTCACTAACTTCAATTGTGAATATCTCTCAAACAAGGAGGCCTCCATGGGTTTACTACATATCAACAGAAACATATTTTTGAGGAGAATCTAATGACATAGATATCTGATCAAAACTCAATGATTTTACCTAACAAAAATTCTCAAAAAAGGTCAGGGAACATCCTCAATCCAATGAAACCAAACCATATGCATTTGGTTTTTAACCATCCAACAGTATAGCTACCATCTTGATGTAATTCAAAAATTAATAAGCAATGTTCATTAACCATTTGACATCAATGAATGATTTTTCTGGTCAAATTCAAACCTAGTCAACTCCATGGGTTGACATCAATGACAACACCATCCAACAATCTCCCCCTTTTTCATTGATGGAAACACACATACTCCTCCCATGAGTACAACTTTCCTTGATATCATTCTTCACCTCCTTCTCGAGATTTCAATATCCTTCTTAGGTTTTTCTCTTCCCCTTTGACATCAATGGAAAAGGGTTACCCCCCCTAAGAATTTTCTTGCACATTGTGGACCTATTATCTGCTTGTTTTCCCCCTGAAAAGATGGCTTCTTGTAATATTATTTCAATGAGGATCCTTGTGGACCTGTGTCCTATATGTGCTTCTCTTGAAGAGGAACCTTCCTTTGTGAACTTGTAATCCTTCAACTATTCTGCTCGCCCTAAACTTGTAATGAAACTCCCATCGTGTTTAAACTATTTGTCTGTCAATTGTAGACTTGTGCCATATATTGCTGCATAGACTCCTACTCTTCAAATTCCAAGCAGTCAACAAGCTGAAATGTTTAGAATAGTGATTCTTGTAATGGACCATCTTCACTCGAGTCACTAACTGAAGAAACTGTTGATTCCTTATGATCTGTTACGAATCCTCAAAACATAACTACTAAGACCTTTTTTCCTTCCTTCATTTATTTATCATCTTGTACTTGTTCATACTGTAATTGTTTTATTTTCCAAACCTTCTTACTCTCATCATCAATATTTTCATTCATGGTTGATTCCATCTTGTACCTGCAATGAAGAGCTATGTGTCTATAGTTATGACACTTGAAGCATTTGATGTTTTCCATAGTTGATTCCATCTTATATCTGCAATCAAGAGTAATATGGACATAGTTATGGCATTTAAAACATTCATATTTGGACCATATACCATGTATTATATTCTGAAAAAATCATAGTGTAACCTATTTCATGATCCTGCAAACATGCTTTTAGGGTTTTGCAGATAACGACTGTACTTGTCAAAAACTTTAGAACCCCTAGCCATATGTCCATAGTTAGCACATAAAAAGCAATAACCATCAAATGAACATGTGTACTTGGATAATTCATTTGGATGCAATGGTCCTTGATAATTGTACTTGTCAAAAAATTTAGAATCCATGGTCATATCTCCATAGTTAGCACATGGAAAAAAATTACCATTAAATAAATGAACATACCTTGAAGATTTATCATTCTTTTTTGGAGGCAGTGTTGTAGACTGTTGTTGTCCTTTACTCTTGACTGCATTGGTATTTTTAGTTGGAGTTGCAACATTCTTCTTTGTCTTTTCACTTAGATCAACTTCCTTGTTAGAATAATCCTGCGAAGATGTGGATCTTGTACCTTGAATTTTTTGACATCATCACGGGTTACATCAAGTTATTCTTGCTTTTGAGAAAAATATTCTTGAAACCATCTTTTCAAGATCTCCCATCTTTTTTCTGCCTCCTCCACCTGTAGCTTGAGAAGATTTGTCTTCTCTACTTCTCTGTTGAGAACTTGTATCTATTCCTTCTGCTTCTCATTTTCAATCATGAGCCTGCTTACTTCTACTAAAGATTTTTCTAATTCCTTCATCATTTGGTCAGCTATGGATATGTGTCTTTGATCATATTCCTTCCTTTCAATTTCTACTTCTTGCATCCATTATTTGAGCCTACTAATCTCTGCAAAGGTTGTTTCATGTTCTTGTTTATTTTGTTAGAGTTCTCTCTTGAGGTCTTGTGCCTGTGTATTCTTGACTTATTCCAATTGAGTTCTAAGACTGATAATCATCTTCTTAGACTCTTTATTTTCTTTGATGATTTATTTTGTTGTCTACAATTCTGCTTCCAAAAGTCTCACCTTTTCTTTGTTATTTTTGATTTCCTTTATCACATTGATCACTTGATTTTGAAAGTCCATCTTACTCATTTCTCCAATTTCCTCATCATAATAAGAAGGATCAAAATTTCAATAATATCTTGACCTAATTTCTTTATTGAATAGATATTATGAAACTTTTCTGAAAGAGGTTTAGCAAAAGAACATTGACCAACTTTTGTTTTCACAGAATCTGGCAAAACATTTAAAATTACATTTATGGCCTTTGAATTGTACCTTTTAGCTTCTTTGGTAGATATTTCTCTGAAAATAATTGATTTTGATACTCTGTGTCCGTGCAAATGTATTTCCATCCTGGATTCCCATATCCAGTAAATATCTACATCAAAATCATGGGTTGGTACACGACACTGACTTTCTTAAGATTTTGTTGTACCTGTACCTTCCATTTAAATCCTTGCAACTTGCTTCCTTGTCTTTCCCATCCCTATGCTCTGAAAAATACCTTCCAACGGTTAAGCCGTTACTGAACGAACCAAGCTCTAATACAAATTTTTGGAAATACTGAGAGGGGGGTGAATCAATATTTCTTAGCAATTAACACTTTTTAATTTTTTTCAGAGCATTAGTTAATATTTAGTTATTATTACTTATCTTCTTCAGATAATTATAAACAATAATCAACATTTTACAACACCATACAATCAATGCAAAAATATAAAATAGAGGACACAAATATTTTTAGGTGGAAAACCCCCTCTGGGTCAAAAACCACCAAACGCTTCTTTAGTAATTGTCTTCTCCCTGTTAAAAGAAATTGATTACATCAAGATTTGAGCTACAACTGAGGGACAAATGAACTCCCTATTTCACAGGCTACAACCTCTAGGATGCTACTAGACCCTATATCTCATTGCAACTAGAAGGATGCCCCAATGCCCTATAGATTAGGCAATAACCTGATGAATGCCCCAACAATACTTTTACCAACTACTGTCAGAAAGGACGCTTTGCTTCCCTGTTATATTATCAGCCATAACCAAATGGATTCCACAATTCCCTTTGCAAGTCACAACTTTCCCTAGCACCACCTTGATACCCTAAAATGTCCTCATGCCACAATCTAAAGGTGACTCGAATCACCCAAAAGAGTCGGTAGATAATGTTTCACCATTTCCACACTGGATACCCTCTACTATGAATTAATGTAGAAAAACTGTAAGAAATATGTAGACTAAATTTCAAGTCCTATTAGCCAGTGATCATTGTTCCCAAAAATTAATTATCACACAATGCTACACATCAAGCTATCACTATTCAACTTCACATCACGGTCACTGCACAATTATTGGTTGTCACTACATGTTCCTTCTCATGAATGAATATTCATCAATGCACAACCATTGTCACTACAAACATACATCATTGCACATTTGTTGGCTGCCACCACATGTCACTCCACTAAGTTTCTCATGAATGAATAAGCATCAATACTCAATATATCATTCTTCCACACTTTATCAAGTTTCACATGATGTTGCAACCATCTGGCACTCTTATCAAATGATGGCACAACCCAAGGTGCCTTCGATCATCCCGATGTCCTACAATTAGTGCACTCATACTCTATGCCCATAAAGCTACCAACATAGATGTAAGCACATTGTTTGACTGGCCAAGCCTTGGTATCCATCTTTCTTCAATATGTTTTACAACTACATGATATTTCCTTCAACACTTCTTGCCTGCAAGGTTATAATTGTGTCCTTGTACACTCTCTAGGTCATCACTACAAGAAAAATACTTAGGTCATAATTGTATACATCAAGTATTGTTCTAGTGTCAACCATATGTCGTAGACAACATACTCATTATTTCAAGTATTATTGCAACGTCAACCATGTGTCATAGTCAAGTAAAATCAAAGTCTATCATCTCATCATAGAATTCTCACTAATTAAATCGATGATTCACATCATAATCAAGGTACTTGTCATAGTTAAGTTAATGTCAAAGTCAAGATATTGTATCAATGTCAATGTGTCACTTGTTGTAGACACCTTCTCACTATATATAAAATTACAACATCATTACTTTCATCGAAAGGAATAGAGAATACAAACTCTAACATATGAAGGCTATACTAAGACAAGTGTTGCATCATCATGAGATCCCATTGTTTAGATAGTCATAAGAACTGTTCACAACTACTTTGTTCTCCATTACATATTGTTGTTACTTTCAAGGTTAAGTTAAACAAGTAAAGTAAAAGAAAGCAACTCATCACAATACTTGTCACAGTAAGGCATAAATGTTAGGTCTATCAATTCATATTTTTATAGCTCAATATCCTATACTACAACATAGTTCAAAGGTGTTGTTGCTTCATACACTATTTCAGTCAACATTCAAATCACTGTACACTCTAGTTGTTGCTTGTTTTCCTTAGCACGATCACTCATCAAATATCTAGGTTTCATTATTTGTCAACAACTCTCTCTGGTTGTTACAGTCTAGGATATCCTTGCACCAATGTTGCTACTAACCAGGGGTCAATATATGAATGCTCAACACTTGTGAAGTCTAAATGCCAAAGAAAGTTGTCATTATGTTACTATTTCATCACAAATTATTGTGGTATATACTTCACTTGAACTTCTATACAAGAATATCATTTTTCCTTTGTATATAGCAAATCCCTTGTATGTAGAACTATGTTGATAATGAGCCATAGTCTATAGCTGAGAGATGGAATTGTTTGTACTTCAATTGATTTGGTTCAAATTCAATAATCCATAGTCAATAACAATTTTCCTTCTTCGGTGATCATTGAGGCCACTCAAATCATAGAAGTGTGTTATCACTCAGGTTGTCCCTAAGCTCCTGAAGGGATACGGCCGAGGTAACCACAAACCAATCTTTGGATTGTAGGTTCTAGCCCACCTGCAATCAGAGAGGGCTCTCTCTTGATGATTTAGCTTTGTTGATAATGATTTTAGGCCAGTTATTGGGTTCAATGGGTTTTGTTTATATTTGGATGGTGTTTGAATGGAAGGAAGATGCTTTCAAGTAGAGAGGCAATGTATAGAGTGATAAGTTTGAAACCATTGGGCATGGAGTCAAGGAGTAGTACCGTAGGTATGCTTTCTTGATCACAAGAGGAACGTGGAGCAAGGTAGCTGTGCATGAAACAACCTTCAAGCTAAAGAGATGGAGTGAAATGTAAGGAATGAGAGGCAATTAAGAATCTCTCAATCAGCTTAAGAGAGGGAAGGAAAATGAGCTCTAACTAGGGGCAGTTAAGAATCCCTGGATGACTGTCATACATGGTGAATTAGGGAAAATATGAGCCATGTGGAATTCATATTTATGCCTAAAACATATGAAAAACATTAAGAAACAATAGAAATTGAGCATAGAGTGCAATTAAACAAATTCTAAGCTAATCTTTCTTTCTGTTGTTTAGACGATCATTTATGTATGGAAAACAGAGGTAAGAAGCACTTATTGGGTCATGTACCAACACAAGAATTCCACAGTCACTCTTCAACCATTACACCCAATAAACAATTCATTCTCCAAGCTCGTAAGCAGTCTTTGATTATAGAAATTATCAGATATATAGTGCGAGTCTCTTCTTAAGAAAAACATCCAACCAACAAAAACCAACCCTCTTCAAATTGTTCAGGGCTCTCTTTATAGGTAAAATAACCATAAGTATTTATTATAGCTGACCGAAATAGGTCAGGGGGAAAAGCTTTTAAACCTAAACTTGTGTTGATCTTATATGCAAATAAAATATCTATTGAGCTGCGCCAGAAGCTGCTGGATCAAAAAGAGTTAATGTAGTGTCCTTTGTGACTTGCTGCAGTGCTTTTGCAATAACTGTGCTTTGAGCTTTGGTCCACTGATCTTATGTGAGTTTTAATGTGCAGTCACTGTGATGATGAGCTTTGAATGGTTCGTTAATTGCTTCTTGACTTTTAAGGATTTCTTTTAATGTTTTATTTGCCTTGAGCCCTGAGAAAATCTTCACTGATAGACTTCGCCGCAACACTGATACACTTTGCCGCTACCATATCTTCTCTGTCATGAATTTTGGCTTCACATTTGCTCTGATACTCTTTAATGCCTGAATCGGGCCTCTCTCTTTATGCTGACATGCTAAAACCATTGAATCGGGCCTTTTCTGCCATTTTCGACGCAAAAACGGCTGAGGAATCAAAAGATTCCCCAATTTGGCCCATTTCGCGTAGCGATGCGATTAGCGCTAAGCGCTAATCGCGCATCAAAAACTGCCTCAGAATTTGAAGCTGGGCCTCCTAAGATGCTTTTTCACGCTTGCGCGCCCTTCTTTGGCGGGTGACATCAGCGATGGGTCCTGGTATGGCGGATGATGTCAGCGGGGTGACGTGGCAGAGTGACGTGGCAGGGTGTCATGGCAGGGCGTTGGATGGTGCAGTGCTTGATACGCTTTTGCGATGCGATAGCGATACCTAAAATTCTACGATTTGCGATGAATTTGCAGTGAAACATGTCTTAATGATAAATCATGTTTTAAATGAAATATATGAATAAATGGAGGCATGCAGCGAGGAAGTATTTGTGATGCGATATGCTCTCTTGATGCGATGGCAATGTCACATCATAGCAAAAGGAAGCGACATGCATTTCGGGAACATGACTCTTGCAACCACCGATTTCCGACTTGCGATATTGCATCGGCTAAAAGGGAAGGGGAATATATATGTGGCATATAGTATTGCGATACGCCAATTGCGAAATGGCATCGGTGGAGCATCCATCAGGGAGGACGAAAAACGAGCAACATTAGCCTTGAGACCTCTGACTGCGATATCGCGTCGGATGGGGTCCAAAGCGATCAAAAGAGTGTTAAGGCAGTCGAAAAGGGTTATTGCAATCAGAAAAAGAGTATACATGCTTTTTAAGAGTATTTGAGGCCTTGGAAGGGGTCCGATAACCTAAAAAAAAGGAATTTCATGCTTTGGAAGGAGTCCATTGCATTGAAGATGGTTTTAAAGGGGCAAAATGAGGGTTCTTGCTATGTTTCAGGGAAACTTAGCAATTCCCAAGTGTACTTATGGTTATTTTTCAACCAGGGCGAAGGGATAAATATATAGGGGAGTTATTAACATAGTCTTAGTAGGGGGAAGGGGAGATAGATAGGGAGCTATATAGTAAAGTTAGTAGTTAATATGACCATGATGAGGAAGCACTAAGTGTGTGAATCTTAGGCTATTAAGGGAAACAATGATTCATAAAGGGAGTATGAATATTCCTTGGGCAAAGTAGATCTTTACCAAGGTGAATGATATGGAAAATGATGAAAAGAGGCATCAAGCAGATCTTGATCTCTTCAGGGAAGTTAGTGAATGATTTGGGTAATAAGCAAGAAGGGGGAAGTTAGTCATGCCTCGCTTGAATCTTTCAAATGGAAACTGCCTGATAATTGTGACTTGAATAGATATGACACTTGAAAACATGAATTTGATCACAAATCAACATTATGCGACCTCAAAACTACCTACCCAGCCTACTTACCTAGCATTTTTTCTTCTTTTCGGTTTGGGTGCACCTAGACTTGTAGACCCAGCTTTTTAACTTTTTCTTTTTCTGTCCTCCTATCTACATCTACACTTATTTCATCCACGGGCTCAAATTAAGCTGTTGAGCACCCTTGCTTCTCTACCTGTCTAAGAATCTGCCAAGATTAAGCTGTTTGGACAGATATTCATTCCCTATATTCTAAAACAGGAAATTGAAACCTAGGGAGACCAAGATTAAACTGTTTGGACCTCCCTTTAACTGAAAATTCTTCAAAAATGGAATAGTGCATCAAAATTGGAACACAACATTGGCACTTAGACTAGCACATTCTCATGGCATCCTTCTTTGGCTTCTGTAGTAAATATGGAAAATTGCAGCATGCAAAGTATGACATATTTGGCATGTAAAAATGTCAATCATGAAAGATGAGTAACATGTTGCAGCAGGAGGCTAACAGTGGCTCCACTTGGGGATGGATTTTCCTTGTGAAAAGTCAAAAACAATAGGTCAGACTGCCTAGATCTTCTATTCTTGCTATAAATTGAAATTTCTTAGTGTTGACTGTCGAATAATTGAAACTGTGGAATGAGAACAACACTTTCCCTCAACTGATTTGCTTGTGAACTGTGAAGCACTACCTGTTTTCTTCTGCGTTCTGTATCGTTTTGATTGTTTACAAATATAAAACAAAGTGCTGATATATACAAATATTTATGTACAGACATAATACCGCTGGGTGATTCTTCAACAAAAGGGATCATGAAAATGCTTTAAAATTCGGCCATTTACAACGCGCTCTTCAGCTGTGCTGCTATCTACCGATTTGAGAAAATACGTATTATTGCCTTGCATAGCACTGATAATGAATGGACCTTTCCAAAGAAAATCGAATTTTGCATGTTTGCCTTTGTCTTCTCTTCGTGAATCCCACCTTAGAACTTTGCTGCCAACATAGAAATCCTCAGCCTTGGCTCTCTTATTTAACATCTTTTTGAGCTTTTCCTGTAAAGTTTGAGCTCTGTCATACACCTGCTCTCTAGTTTGCTGAAGATGAATGGTTTGGTTAACTCTTATTTGAATGTCATTTGGTTCAGCCTGAATCTCTTGTAATAGCTTGATAGTAGGAATGCCCAGTGATGAAGGAAATCTAGCTTCCATGCCATATACTAGCTCATAAGGGCTCATCCCAATGGATTTCTTTGTTGAAAGTCTGTCTGCCCACAGGGCATTTGTGAGCTTCCTATGCCATTTCTTTTTGTTCTCTTCTAGCACTTTCTTTATGATGTTGATGAGGCTTTTGTTGGATGATTCAACCAAACCATTACCTTGAGGACAATAAGCTGAAGAGTGGCCCAAGGTAATGTGAAATTTATGGTAGAAGTTGATCATCTTTCTGGATTTGAAGGCAACAACATTGTCAGTGATGATTTTCTTAGTGGAGCCAAATCTAGAAACGATATTGTCCTCAAGGAATCGAATAATAGTGGAGTCATTGGCTTGCCTACATGGGATGGCCTCAATCCACTTGGTGAAATAATGTGTGGCTGTTAGAATCCACTTATGTTGGCCTAAGGATGATGGGTGGATTTCTCCAATGAAGTCAAGACCCCATTGTTGAAAAGGCTTTTCGGTTGAGATAGGCTTAAGGGGCAAACGCAACAGTTTTATTTCTCATTCAAAGATTTGGCATTTGTGAGATGAGACGACAAATTTTTTGACATCCGCAAACAATGAGGGCCAAAAGAAACCAGCCCTTAATATCTTATCAGCAGTGGATTTCCAATATAGATGCCCTCCACAGTCCCCTAAATGAAAATCTTTCATGAAGTTGTTGGTTTCATTTATGGTTAAACAGTTTAGCAATATTCCTTCATGATTTTTCCAAAACAGGGCACCATCTAAGACACAAAAATTTAGAGATTTCATCTTCAAAAATATTTTCTTGGTTCTAGACAATCCTGGGGGAGCACACAGGTTTAACAATACATAGCAAATATCGACATACCATGGGGATTGTAAAAAGGTTTCACTGATCTGTGGAGTCGCCAGCTCTTGTTCATTGTCCAGCTGGTTAATATCTAAGGCCTGAAAATTTTTTTTGGACATTAGCTTAGCTAAACCTTGTCCCTTTATTAGCTTTGTGGGTTTGATCTTGATGTCATATTCAAGAATACTAGAAATCCATTTGCCTCTTTTCCCTTCTATGCCTTCTTGAGTTAATATGTCTTTTACAACAACATTTGGCACATAAGCAATCACATGTGAATATAAAATGTAAACTCGGAAATCTTTAATTGATTTAACAAGAGCGTACGCCTGCTTCTCCATTATTTGGTACTTCAAGGGCGCATCTCCAAGGCTCTGCTGAAAAAGGCAATTGGCTTTTCATTTCCCTAGTCATCCTTTTGTAGAAGGACAACAGCTATCATGTGTTCAGATGCAAATGAAAAGATGATAAAATCCTTGTCAAATTGTGGACTTGTGAGTACGGGTGTTTGAGTCAAGGCATCTTTGATACTCCCAAAATCCTGCTTGGTTCCCAGAGACCATATTACCTTAGCATCCTTTTTTGACATGTTACTTAATAGTCTTATCAATTCTGCTAAGTTTGGGATAAATCTCCTTAGGAAATTGATCTTTCCAAGGAATGCTTGCAACTCTTTTATGTTTCTTCGGTATGGAATTTGGAGGATGGCATGGATCCTTCCCGCGTCAATTCTGATACCGTCTTTTGAAATAATGTGGCCTAGCAACTTTCCTTCCTCAAGGCCAAACAAGGACTTTTTGGGGTTCAAGGAAATGCCATATCTCCTGCATGTCATGAAAATTTGCCTTAGATGCTTAAGGTGCTCTTGATTAGATTTGGAGAAAGGGGTTAGGTCATCAAGGTAAACAACAAGGAAATCATGTATTTCCTTCGCAAATGCAATATCCATTGCCCTTTGAAAGGTGGCACCAGCGTTCTTTGGCCCAAAAGGCATTTTAACATACTTAAATGTTCCCCAGGGTGTGGTAAAGGTTGTCTTGTATTGGTCATCTGGGTGAACAAGTATTTGATTGAAACCTGAAAATCCATCTAGTAAAGAGATTCTAGAGGGACCCACTACTCTTTGTAGGATTTGTTCCATTTTAGGCAAAGGGTAGTGGTCTTTTAAAGAGACCTGGTTTAAGTGTCTTAGGTCTACACACAGTCTGATCTCACCTGATTTTTTTCTTGTGGGAACAAGATTAGATACCCATTCAGAAAATTTGATGGGTGCTATAATACCAGCTTCAAAGATTCTCTTCACTTCCTTCTCAATGAGGGGAAGAAGCATAGGGTTTATTCTTCTCAGTTTTTGCTTGAATGGTTTTTTATTTGGTTTTAAGGGAATGGCATGTTGAATCACTGAGGTGTCATAGGACTTCAAGTCCTCATAACTCCAAGAAAATACATCTTGGAACTCTTTGAACAAATCCACATACTTTGGCTTTTGATTAGGGGGCAGACTTTTGGACAATTTAATACTTTTGGGCTTTTCTGCCATCCCTATGTTGTGTTCTTCGATAGCATCATCTAAAGGCTCCATTTTTAACTTTTTGGGCACATCATTTTCATCAAACATATCTTTTAATGTAGTAAGGCTAGTAGGCAAAAACTTATTCTTTAGATCAACGAACTCAGCCTCTGCTTTGGCTATTTCCTCTAAATGCATTTGTTTCAGCTATTCTATGTTTGCATTGTCAAAAATAGTTGGGTTCAGGATTTGTCATGCTATTGCAACTGTTAGAGCCTACTGATTTTCATTTGTTTGTTGTTGGGAATTGTTCATGCCCTCCATGTCAATTTTTAAATTTAAAAACTTTCCCTCAAGAGTGAGGAAATTGTTAATATGGGAATCATTTTCAAATACTTGCCAATCTCTAATATTGTTAGGAATAGCGGGCCTATGTTTTATCTTAGCAGTAAAATGGTGATTTGGCTTGAAGGGAAGCTTGCATGTACTAGCCAAAGTGGCTAGGCTGTAAGCACGAACATTATGATTTCTTGAAATCTTTGCAAGCTCGGATTCAGTGAAGGTATTGAATATTCCTGTTGCAACAGTCCTATAGGCCCTCATTCTATTGTCATTAGTAACAAAGTTGCCTTTCATTTGTTGTATGATTAAATTAGAGTCACCTAGAATGGACACTTTTGTAGCTCCTAGGACTTTGAGCAATTTTAGGCCTAAGAGGGGAGCTTCATACTCTGCCATGTTGTTGGTACATCTGAAATTTAGTCTGTAGGCATGGCCTTCTGCATGATTGTCATGTGTATTGTGAACCCATACACCTGCCCCTGCTCCTAACTTGTTGACAGAACCATCAAACTCTAAATACCATGTGATTTCTTTCTTGTGGTTTGTATTAAGAGTTTCGGCCATTTTAGGATTGGGCATATTTAAAATTTGTATTTGGGGAGGTTCTTCTTGTTTGCTAGTTTCTTTAATTGTTGTAACAATTTCAGGGGTATGGGCAACCGATTCCTCGTTGATGCATATTTCTAGCTCTAAAGCTAGACACTTCTCATTAGTTGGAGGATTGTTGTCATCATTAAAAAGAATAAATGAATCCATATCAGAATTGATTGAGTAAAGTGGAAAATTTTGGGACTTCTCCTCACTACTCACCACATACTTCATGAGTGTTTCTCTATATAGTCTCTTTGGTTGTCCAAAGACAGAAATAGTGGCATAAGGGAGGTCAAGTTGGAGGGATCCTTGGAGTTTTGCTCCCCATGATCCTGATAGGAGCATGCCATATTTTGTTGGAATGTCAGCAACTACTACGTCCATTAGAATTGTCTTGTTGGGAAATTGGACTAAAGACACACAAAGGTCTTTGATTAATCCTAGACACTTGACCTGACTTGAGTCAAAGGAGTATAGATATTTGTAGGGCCTTGTGACATCAAGGTTTAGCTTTTCCATTACAGCTTTGGGCATAAGATTGTGTGAGGCACCTGAGTCAAACATAGCACTGTGCAATATTTTGTCATGTATGTGTAGACTGAAATAAAAGGGTGGAAGAGATCCATATGTTGTTTTTCCATTAACTTCTGGACCAAACAGGAGCTCAGGGGTATCATCCAAAACATTTACATCATCCCTGACCTCTGGTAGTTGAAGTGACCTTTGAATCTGTTGCCTATAGAAATCATATTTGGCAAGTTCTGAAAGGGGGATGGATATCTTAAGTCTTACAATCTCTGCTTCTAAATTAAATGGTTTTTCCAATGGAATCTTTGCATTAGTAGTAGTAGATTTCTCCTTTTCAAGAATACTTTCTGTGTTTTCCTTCTGACTGTCTACGTTATGGTGAATGACAGCTTGTGACATTTCTATTTTGGGAAGGTTTTTTGGAGTGCTATTCAGATTTTCTTTTGAGGAAGAAGGAGGTAGAGGCTGATCAATAGGAGGCTGTGTCTCTGATATGTCCTCTACAGTCACTTGATGTGGGCTTGGGACAGCAATATCAGCTGGTTCTGTTATGGCAACCTTGTCTTTAATCTTATTGGGATGTTTGTTGTCCTTTGCTTTGGTTGGTGAAGGGACTTCAATGGTTCTTGTTCTCATCTTATATTGTTTGTGGACCTCATATACAGCAGAATCATAACCTTGTTTAAAATCAAAAGACTCTCCCGTCTTGGTCTTCTTGAGTGAAAGATTTGCTGCTCATTTTAAGAATCTATCAAGTTCATGTGAGTCTCTTCTACGGGCTCACTGGATGTGGATGCCTCTGCGTAGTTTTCTTTGAAAGGAGGCCTAATATCATTATCGAGACTAGCCCTTCCAGCATTTATGGTTTGATTTTTCCTAAAGTTTGGGTTCCTTATGGTGCTGGGCTGTTGTCCTTCCCATGATGATTTCCTCTCAACAATTTCTACTCTGTCTCCCAGCCTATGCATGCCATTGATAATAGCATCTAACTTCTGGTCTAAGGCTAAGGGTTCTTCCTTAAAGGTAGTTCTTCAGCATCAAAACCATCAGGGAATTTGTACAAAGAAAGATCAGGTGGAGGTCTTAAATTCTGTGGTATTGCATTATAAACATTATTGAATCTTGCACAATAGTCCAAGACAGTCTCCTGAGGGCCTGTTTTGATAGTGTCATACTCAGATAATATGTGCAAGGGGCCTTTCTTTTTCTCCCATATGTTGATACATGACTAATATAAGGCTTCTGGGTCTGCTATGGAATTGGCTGGGAGTGCTCTAAACCAAGTCCTAATATTGCCTGTTAAACTTTGAACAAAAATCTTCATTCTCACACTATCATCATCAATCTCATAACTCTCAAAGTAGTCCTGCATTTTCTTTGTGTGCTGAAGGGCTGTGTAGGCATTTGTGCCATCAAAATAAGTAATTTTAGTCTGGTAATCCTAAGGCATAGCCCCGGGATTTGCAGGCAGCTGTAAAGGTGCATATCTATTAGCCATATTAACAGGGATAAGTGGAACAACAGGGACAAGTGGAACAACTGGAGTAATTAGGATAATCAAAGTAGTAGTGGTAGTATGAGTAAAGGATGTAGGTGTAGAAGAGGTGCCTGGGGAAGTGGATAATGAACAGGGGGAAGTTGGGGTTGAATGAAATAAAGCTTTGACAGGGGTCGGAACACAGCTTGGCTGAACTATTTCCGTACTAGAAGCAGTAATGTCTTCTTGTTGCTCTTGCTTCCTAAAGGTCTTAGGGGTTAAATTCGGATTTTCAAAAGTAGCTGGGGGATTTGGGTCTGGATTCGACCTGGTATATCGTGTATTTCTTTTGGGAGCCGGCTTTTGGCCTGTTTGGTTGGAGAATTTTCTAAGAATTTTGGTTAAACATAAACTTTTTTAAAGGACAAATTCTTCCTCAGCGAAGCTTGGAATGGATGTGACAGTTTATCTGAGGATGCTCCTCAATGGAGTCGCCATTATGTTATCACTCAGGTTGTCCCTAAGCTCCTGAAGGGATATGGCTGAGGTAACCACAAACCAATCTTTGGATTGCAGGTTCTAGCCCACCTGCAATCAGAGAGGGGTCTCTCTTGATGATTTAGCTTTGTTGATAATGATTTTAGGCTAGTTATTGGGTTCAATGGGTTTTTTTTATGTTTGGATGGTGTTTGAATGGAAGGAAGATGCTTTCAAGTAGAGAGGCAATGCATAGAGTGATAAGTTTCAAACCATTGGGCATGGAGTCAAGGAGTAGTACCGCAGGTATGCTTTCTTGATCACAAGATGAATGTGGAGAAAGGTAGCTGCACATGAAACAACCTTCAAGCTAAAGAGATGGAGTGAAATGTAAGGAATGAGAGGCAATTAAGAATCTCTCAATCAGCTTAAAAAAGGGAAGGAAAATGAGCTCTATCTAGGGGCAGTTAAGAATCCCTGGATAATTGTCATACATGGTGAATTAGGGCAAATATGAGCCATGTGGAATTCATATTTATGCCTAAAACAGATGAAAAACATAAAGAAACAGCAGAAATTGAGCATAGAGTGCAATTAAACAAATTTTTAGCTAATATTTCTTTCTGTTGTTTAGACGATGATTTATGAATGGAAAATAGAGGTAAGAAGCACTTATTGGGTCATGTACCAGCGCAAGCATTCCACAGTCACTCTTCAACCATTACACCCAGTAAACAATTCATTCCCCAAGTTCGTAAGAAGTCTTTGATTATAGAAATTATCAGATATACAGTGCGAGTCTCTGCTTAAGAAAAACATCCAACCAGCAAAACCCAACCCTCTTCACATTGTTCAGGGCTCTCTTTATAGGTAAAATATCCAAAAGTATTTATTATAGCTGACCCAAACAGGTCTGCGGGAAAAGCTTTTAAACCTAAACTTGTGCTGAAATTAAATGCAAATAAAATATCTATTGAGCTGTGCCAGAAGCAGCTGGATCAAAAAGAGTTAATGTAGTGTCCTTTGTGACTTGGTGCAGTGCTTTTGCAATAACTATGCTTTGAGCTTTGGTCCACTAATCTTATGTGAGTTTTAATGTTCAGTAACTGTGATGATGATCTTTGAATGGTTCCTTAACTGCTTCTTGACTTTTAAGGATTTCTTTTAACGTTTTATTTTCCTCGAGCCCTGAGAAAATCTTCATTGATACACTTCGCCGCAACACTGATACACTTTGCCACTACCTGATCTTCTCTGTCATGAATTTTGGTTTCACATTTGCTCTGATACTCTTTAATGCCTGAATCAGGCCTCTCTCTTTATGCTGACATGCTAAAACCATTAAATCGAACCTTTTCTACCATTTTTGGCGCAAAAATGGCTGAGGAATCAAAAGATTCCCCAATTTGGCCCATTTCACATAGCGATGTGCGATTCGCTAATCGCGCAACCAAAATTGCCTCAGAATTTGAATCCAAGCCTCCTAAGATGCTTTTTCACACTTGCACGCCCTTATTTGGCAGGTGACGTCAGCGATGGGTCCTGGTACGGTGGATGACATCAGTGGGGTGATGTGGCAGAGTGACGTGGCAGGGTGTCATGGCAGGGCGTTGGGTGGTGTGGTGCCTGATATGTTTTTGCGATGCGATAGCGATAACTGAAATGCTACGATTTGCGATGAATTTGCAGTGAAACATGTCTTAATGATAAATCATGTTTTAAACGAAATATATGAATAAATGGAGGCATGCGGTGAGGAATTATTTGTGATGCGATATGCTGTCTTGATGCGATGGCAATGTCGCATCGGAGAAAAAGGAAGCGGTATGCATTTCGGGAACATGACTCTTCCGACCACCGATTGCCGACTTGTGATATCTCATCGGCTAAAACGGAAAGGGCATATATATGTGGCATATAGTATTGCAATACGCTGATTGCGAAATGGAATCGGTGGAGCATCCATCGGGGAGGACAAAAAATGAGCAACATTAGCCTTGAGACCTCCGACTGCGATATTGCATCGAAGGGGGTCCAAAGGGATCATAAGAGTGTTAAGGCAGTCAACAAAGGTTATTGCGATCAAAATAAGGGTATATATTTTTTTGAAGAGTATTTGAGGCCTCAGAAGGGGTTTGATAACCTAAAAAAAAGGAATTTCATGCTTTGGAAGGAGTCCATGGCATTGGAAGATGGTTTTAAAGGGGCAAAATGAGGGTTCTTGCTATGTTTCAGGCAAACTTAGCAATTCCCAAGTGTACTTATGGTTATTTTTCAATAAGGGGGAAGGGATAAATATATAGGGGAGTTATTAACATAGTCTTAGTAGGGGGAAGGGGAGATAGATAGAGAGCTATATAGTAAAGTTAGTAGTTAATATGACCATGATGAGAAAGCGCTAAGTGTGTGAATCTTAGGCTATTAAGGGAAACAATGATTCATAAAGGGAGTATGAATATTCGTTGGGAAAAGCAGATCTTTACCAAGGTGAATGATATGGAAAATGATGAAACTCAGAGGCATCAAGCAAATATTGATCTCTTCAGGGAAGTTAGTGAATGATTTGGGGAATAAGGAAGAAGGGGGAAGTTAGTCATGCCTCGCTTGAATATTTCAAATGGAAACTGCCTGATAAGTGTGACTTGAATAGATATGACACTTGAAAACATGAAATTGATCACAAATCAACATTCTACGACCTCAAAACTACCTACCTAGCCTACTTACCTAGCATTTTTTCTTCTTTTTGGTTTGGGTGCACCTAGACTTGCAGACCCAGCTTTTGAACTTTTCCTTTTTATGTCCTCCTATCTACATCTACACTTATTTCATCCAGGGGCTCAGATTAAGCTGTTGAGCACCCTTGCTTCTCTACCTGTCTAAGAATCTGCCAAGATTAAGCTGTTTGGACAGATATTCATTCTCTATATTCTAAGACAGGAAACTGAAACCTAGGGAGACCAAGATTAAACTGTTTGGACCTCCCTTTAACTGAAAATTCTTCAAAAATGGAATAGTGCATCAAAATTGGAACAAAGCAGTGGCACTTATACTAGCACATTCTCATGGCATCCTTCTTTGGCTTCTGTAGTAAATATGGAAAATTGCATCATGCAAAGTATGACATATTTGGCATGTAAAAATGTCAATCATGAAAGATGAGTAACCTGCTGTAGTAGGAGGCTAACAAAGTGAATGAAATGACATTATTATTACGCTCAAAACTTTGTGCTTAAAAAATTACGACATGCCTAGAATTATTTGGGCTGTTCACAAACTATTAATAAACAAACACTCATTATTAGATGTTTCCCTAGGTCGCAATTTCAAGCATCAATTTCACAATTTTATGAATTTGTTATAATGCCAAAAATGTTTCAGATAAGAGACTGCACTATCCTTGAGTTATAATAATCTTTCACAAGCATCAGGCATTAAAGTACTTCACAAGAATTGCAGTCATGTATACTTAGAGATGATAAAAAATACGCAGTCCTAAAAGGATTCAAGACTAATTTTGAAAGGCCACAGGTACTTAAAAATATTTCCAAAAAGATGGAGACTTTATTACTCCAGTACAACTTCAAATTATGAAACATAAACATACCTTAAAATTTGATTCCCTAGACCATAGTATAGTCTTTGTTACAAACAAAAGAAAAAATTCCAAACAGGGTTGCAACCTAACCTTACACCTACACTAAATGAAAACAAAATTAAAATAAAGAAATCTATAAGAACTTACCTTGTATTTTGCTTGAGAGAGAGAGAACCGTATTTTTTGTACTTTGCCTCAAAAAAAATTTCCAAATTGTTTGCCTCAGTTATCTCATTATTAGGGCGAAAATTTCGGGAGAAACGTGATAAGTTATTTATTTAGAGGAGTGGTGGGTCTTCTTTTATAGTTTTTAGAGGGACTTCATAAATTACAGTTATAGGACAAGGAAAGAGATTGATGAAGGAGTTATAGCATTAAAATTTTAATTAAGTCATGTCTTTTGTGTTAGGTAAGAAAGGTCGTCAGGCTTATGAGTGACAAAGGTCATGAGTCTTATGAGATAAAGATATTAGCCTTATGATATGAGGGATACATTTTATAAAAATAATAATGAAATACTCTTCCTAATATTCCATAAGGTATGTTTTATTCATTTTATAATTATTATAATTTTTTTTGTTTAATCTCTAAGGAATTTCTACATTAACCCTCTTTGGTGTGTTTTGTAGGTGGCACATGAGTGTATTAAGTCAATGATTTATTTATTGTCTTTTGTTTTGAATTTATGTAACTTATATGGGGTGGGAATACAATTGATAAACGATTTAATATGTTGAGAAATGTAGGAGGAGGTGTCATGTCAGTACCCCTTGGGGTTTTAGCCCAGAAACTAGGGTCACTAACTTCAATTGTGAATATCTCTCAAACCAATAGGCCTCTCGAGGCATACAACATATCAACATAAAGATATTTTCAAGGAAAATATAATGACATAGATCTCCCTCCCAAACTCAATTATTTGAACTATAAAAAGCCCTCAACAAATTTGGAGCACAACCTCAATCTAGGGAACCCAAACCTAGGACTTGGGTTTTAACCATGTATTAATATAACTTCTATCTTGATGTAATATGACAATTTATAAGATGCATTCATTAATCGTTTGACATCAACGACTGGTGGTTTTGGTCAAAGTCAAACCCAGTCAACTTCATGGGTTGACATAAATGAAAACACCATCCAACACTTGAAATAGGTTTTTATCTATAGGATTATTATTTTCTTAACAAAATGATGAAATTAGGACATAAATTTTGGTGGGGTCACACCTTACTTACAACCTCAATATTTTCTTGTTTGAGTATATCTTGAATGAAATCCTCCTTGGAAACTAATGTAACCACACCCCACTTACCCCAGTGAAAGGAATATTGCTAATCCAATTCTCATGTTGGGGTTAAAAGAATGGGATAATATATTTTTTTTTCTCTCTTAAGTCCATTTTCCTTATCAATTATTTATATGCATTTACATTATTCACTATATGTAAGCATATTAATTTACTTCCTCATATTATATAACCATATATATATATATATACACACACACACACACACACACACACACACACACACACACACACACACCCAATGAAATCTATTATGCTAACCTTCCATGTGTCATAATGTTATGTGTGATGGGTCCCACCATCCACTAATCACTAGAACTAATAATAGTTTTCCATGTTGGCCTACTCTAGCAGCTGCTACCATCCACCACTAGATCTGACAACTATGATTTAAGTAAGGAGATTGATGGTTTTCATGGGTGGTACACTTCCTTGCTAATGTCACATGAGGAGTCCACCGAGAGCCTCGCCATCAATTCAAAAAATTAGATGGACAACATGCATGGGGTGTACCCCTCCCATTAATGTCATTGAGGGGGACACTTGCCATAGATCTGAGGGTGGCCAATCTCCAACACTTGATTGATGTGGTGCTCCCTACCCGACATCATATCCCATTGAGCCATAGATATTTAATTAAAATATTTGTTTAATCAAGAGACCATGATTATTGTACACTGGATCAAAAGACGACATCGATGTAACATGCCTGAATGTGAACAAGGGTAGGGGGTGGCACAAAATAGTTTGTCCAAACCCATCCATCACTATATTTATGACTGAGATTGTTCCTTACACCCCTCCATCACATTCCTTGAAACCACTACAAGGGGTGTCGTAAGGCAGTTTCTGGTTTCCCAAAACCACCTATAGTTTCACTAACCTCCACATGATGACAAGTCGTGGTCCATCATCTAGCCTATTCCTCGATATTTTCCCACCATGTCATCCTGATGCTTCTCCATTATTAACCTTTACACCTCCAAGGTGGAACCTCTGGGACACGTCATCTCGGTCCTGTCACCCCGATGATTCTCCTCATCTACTCCCCTTGTACCTATGTGGTGGGGACCTCTAAGACATGTCATCATAGTCCCTGTCA
Organism: Pinus taeda; assembly: GCA_000404065.3. Classification (NCBI taxonomy): domain Eukaryota; kingdom Viridiplantae; phylum Streptophyta; class Pinopsida; order Pinales; family Pinaceae; genus Pinus; species Pinus taeda. The sequence goes on along the minus strand of APFE031207194.1, from coordinate 162,530 downwards.
TCCTGATAGATCTTCTAGCATTTCCCTCCTTGGGCTTCCAAGGGCAATCTCTGGGAGACGTAATCGCAAGCCCTGCCACTATAATGTGTGTGTGTGTATTCTCATGATACACACACTTCCCATGTTCACATTTAAATGGCCATGACTATAACGAGTGAAACATTGACCAATATTGCACATAATGACTATAACCAATGAATGAGTTACCATGGATGGGTCATTTAATCATCATTTATAAGAAAATTAATAGAAACATTGTCACATATAGTGTTAATATTATATGGTCCCAACTGGAAAGTAAAAAAAATCCATTGAATTTTGTAAATCTAGAATAGAAAAAAGAGGCTCAATCAACTTCTTTACACTTTTTTTATTGATGAATTTATCTTTTCATTTGGCCCATTATTATTGAATCCAAAAGGTTTGTTGTAATGTATCTTGAATAATTTCATTAATCCCATTAATTATATTTAACCATTGAAGGTTTTCCTTAAAGGATTCCTACCGAACTTGCAATGTAGTCCTCAATGTCTTGATTTCAAATTTTATTTTGTGGATTGCATTCTTTCCATATACAATTTCATATGGAGTAAACCCTATGGTACTTCTCTTGGTGCTCCTATAGGCTTAGAATGATTTAGGAATCCTTTCAAACTAATCCTTGCACTAGTGTTGTATACTCTTTTATTTTTTTGGTAGGTAAGCACCCACAAGGGATTTGAATGAGTGACCTATCGCAAGGAGTTCCTTAACAATGTACCCATTCACCATCAATCCAAAGCCCCATGGGCTAGATGTTGTGTACTCTTTGTTAAGTAGGCTTCCAACACTTTAATTTTCGTGACTTCCACCTATCCATTTTCTTGCATATGGTATACAGTGGATATCTAACATTTGATCTAGAATTGTTGGATGATATCACTAATGAGTTGCAATGAAACTTGGGCTCATTAATTAGTAATTATCTCATGGGAAACCACAAAGAGAAAAACAAAAGAAAAGTAGAAATTAAATATTTCTCATTGCGTGGCCTTGAATATGGTTTTATGTCCAATGTATTTGGTACATAAATGCACACTAAGATTTACACTTATTATTTTGAAGGAGGATTGATTAGTCACACATGTTAAGGGACTATTTCTCAAATGGCTCCATTAATATTTGATGTTGTAGTGGAATTTTAGTACATTGTATTAGATGAATGACTCATTGATAACTATAGATAATTCAGACATAATTCTTGGAATCCTAGGCCAATATGATCACTTTATTTTCAATTCTTTTGTCCAATAAATTTCCTCTAAGGGACTCATCACTACAAGCTTTGAGAATGTTATGATGTCATCCTTCCTAACACTGATAGACGACAAGTTTTAGCCCTTTGTGAAACATATGACCATCTATCCATGAGTACATTGTTCTTTGTGTCACAAGATGTTGACCCTCTTTTGTAACAAAATTTGCAAGATTTTGTACATCTAAATAATTAGTGATGTCTACAAACCATTATATGTTAATAGACAAGGTAAATAAATGCTCGTTTATAAAATTATTTTCCAAAGACATGGCATCACCCTTGTAAGTAAGATTAAAAATGAATTCAGTGAATATTTTTGATATCAATTTTTTCTAACAACAACAATAATTGATTCACCAAGACGTTAATAATAGGTTTTTTCATGAGATAATGAATAGGAGAATTATTTGTATGCATAATCATAGGATAACTAGTAATATAATGAAACAATGTTTTAACCAAAGGAACAAGATATGTTTTCTCAATTACCATATGGTTTGTCTTTCTTGTATTCTATTATAGCTCCAATAACAATCTATAATGCATCACTAAAAATATAAAAATGAGTACACATGTTTGGGATTAGTAGCATTGGTGAAATCGAAATCTCCTCCTTCAAAGCTTATAAATACATTTCAATTTAATTATTCCATGAAAATTCCGCAATATTTGAAAATAGATTGAACAATAAAGATGCTACTTAGGTAGATTTTTCAATAAATATATGATAAGAACCTATATGCCCTAGAAAACTATGTAATTCTTTTTGTGTTGATGGAATTGGAAGCTTAAGGATTATTTCAATATTTATCGAGTCTACTTTGATTCTTGTGCATTAAATTAGATGTCATAGAACAATCCCTTCCATAAGAATCATTTTAACCATGTGTATTGGTTCATTATTCCAAAGATTATACATCACCTAATATACTATCATGAATGGAGGTCCAATAAATACACTATTTGAATTACATCCATATAGAAGAATGTCAATATTAATTTACAAATATTTTTTTAAATCAATTATCTCTCTCTCTCTCTCTCTCTCTCTCTTCTCTCTCTCTCTATATATATATTATATATATATTATATATATATAATATATATATATAACTGATTTAAAAAAATATGTGTAAATTAACATTGAAATTTTTGAAATATTAATTGTACATAAGAACAAAATACTATTACAAAAATTATTTGAATAAATTTTCCATTATTTAGGAATTGAATTGAATAACATGGATATATTTTTGCCAAAAAAAGTCACTTAGTAAAACTATAAAAAATTGAATTCTCTTATATAGTTATGAGAATTTGCACATATATATACTATATATATATATATATTTATATATATATATATATATATATATATATATATATATTATATATATATATATAATATAATATATATATATATCTATCTATCTATATATATATATATACATATAAAAGTTGATTCAATTGCAAAAAAATATTGAAATGAAGATGTTTTGAGTTTGAAAGTAGTGAATATATGAATATATGAAATTTGAGCTTTCTATAGAAAGATAGGATAGAAAGCTATGACATATAAATTTTAACCTGTGTGGGATTTAGTGTCCATTATATAACAGGTCAAATGTCATCGGGAATGGTTGAGAGTCTATGCCAGTAGTGGGAATAAAAGCTATCCTAAGGGGCATAAATATGAATGTTACATAAAATTCCATTTGTGATGCAAATGGAATAAATTTGAATGAATACTTATAATAAATTCTATCTATGATGAAATAAGGACTTTTTATTAAATTTTATAATAGTATATATATGCAGTGAAAATTTATCTTATAGATTCAAAATTTCTGATATTTAATAAGAAAATAGTTATATTTATATGCTAAATTAAGTTGGTGAAAATTAAATACACAAAATTGAACATTTTCTATCTCAAACTAAAAAACAAATTATAACTATGAAACTTTAATTTTTTTTTGAGTTTGGAATTGCTTAATGAATGAATTTTCATTATGTACACATCATATAAATACATATAGCTATATAGGTGCATTAGGAGCATCCAAAAAAAATCAGCATCATAAAACATAGTAACAGTAGAATACTTAACCAAAATGTATATAAAATCAAATAGTAAACTAGAATAGAGAAAAAATAGTCCCTACACATAATATATAAGATAAATAAACATGGTTGCAAATCATCATGTAACATCCTCGAGTGAACTCACATGACAATGCAGGGAGTTAATTTTTTTTACACAAATTACCCACAAGTAATTATACAAATCACTATTCCAAATCCTCATTGACCATTAGATAAAATGTTCATCAAAACATAGAGTAACTTTCAATAGAGGAATAGTAAGTTGCATAACCATTAAAAACCACTATTATAGTATATTAACATAAATTGCATGATGAACATTGCATCAATTTGATGATTCCATTAACCAGATTAATTAATCACATACTTGACATTATGAATATCACATTGTGCAAGGAATCAACATCGTAAAACTGACACAATAATCAATCACATCATTGAACATTGATATACCCTGGAAGCTCCATAGGGTGAAAACCAACAAATGTTTAATATTATTATTAAACGCTCGCAAGGGTGTTCACCCCTCACTCAAGGGCTTATAAGGGAGTCCATCCCTTAATCATTTTCATAAAACATTATAATGAAATATCATTAAAATACAACATACCTAGCTAAAATTTATTACAATCATCATGAAACCATTTACCCACAAATCACCGCTCTATATCCATGTGGTATGATTTCTCCATTAGTGGCCCATCGTGTAGCTCTTGCTCATCAACATGGACCATTAGTTCCTTATTTTCCACAATGTTAAACATAATTTTTCTTTTACACAAAACACCATCATTTCCTTTCATTATTGTCATCTACAAGCTTTGGTAACATGATTAGATAAAGTATTAATCAATCAATTATCAGTCTTTAACAGATATATTTTAATCTCTATTCATGTGCATACATGAGATGTAAATATAATATCACAACATGCTTCTTCTAACAACATTGTGCATGTATAAACAAATAATTATCAAGCATGTAAAAATATTTACCATGGCAGTATGATCATTCTCGTACCAACATGCGTTCGTATCCAAAGGAAACCTCTTTAACCATCCATTTCATTTAAAGGATACTAGAAACTTATATATATAAATATAAAATTATATATATATATATATATATATATATATTTCGTGCATGTAATTAGATAAAAACCTATTCAAAGAGAGTTAGCCCTTAGCTTCTTCTTTGTGAATGTAACAAAGTAATCTTTCCAATACAGTATATACTATTATAATACACAAAAATACATGCCCCTTTTTAAGGGAAAGCTAATATGATAGACATCGTTATCATGCATGAAAATGAAAGTCCCTTTTTGAAAAAAATCTTTCCCAAGATAGAGCTATTTACAAAATATATTGTATGCACAAAAACATGCGTTTATCTAAACCAAAACTAAATTATGCATTAGTCATTATTTCTTGCACGTGGATATATGTATTTTACAAAGGAAATCTACTTCATTTATTGCAAGTAATTACTTGTTTCCCTTTCCAGGATCTAACATACTACTTATTCTTTTCTGCATGCAAATCCATGTTTCTCTTTAAAATATGTAACACAATAGTTCTACAAATCCATTTTTCTCTTTAAAATATCTAACACAATAGTTCTATTTCTGTGCATCTAAAGAGATTTTTTCTTTTCAGGAATCCTATCACAATTTGAGTATTCCTTATACACGCATTAGCACTACAACTATTATTATTGCTTAGACATGCATTTTGTGAATATATAATATTTCCCATAATAGCTATTATTTTAGCATGGAATCATAACCTTATCCAAGGGAACTATCATTATAGGTATTATACTTGCATGCAAGAATAATATTTCCAAAAGGAATTGACATAATAGTTATGAAACTTGCATACAATTGCATGTTCTTCTCCAACATAATGCTTAGTATTCAATACATGCTCTTTTACAAAAGAATATTTTTCGAGAGAAAATTGATTCAACATATTTCCCTTTCAAGATATGATATGTATTTATGTCTTTTACTAGCAAGATTCACATGCAAAAATTATTTCAAAAGAATAGAAAAATAAATACATACATACTTATTTCCAAGAAAAATCAAAAGCATATTAGTTAACTTTTCAAGCATGTACCCACACATGCTTCTTTTCCATGAAACCAAATGCATATCTCTTTTCAAGAAACTCCAACATGATCGTGATATTTTTTGTGCACGCAAAGGTCATATTCCTTTTTAAAAAAATCTCTTTAACCATTTGTTTTGTATGCATTCACTTTTCCATAAATTCAATAACTATTCTTTTTTTCACGTTCTCCTTTTTTTGTTCATGTGTATATGTGCTCTTTCCGAAAAAATAGTTATTTTCTATGTGCCAAACAACACATCTTCATTTAAGAACTAGCCAAAATAAGCACCTACATTTTCAAACAACTCTTTCAAGAATTCTATCCAAAAATTAACCCATAAGATTTGCGTATAATGTTTTTAGAGAGTGACAGAGTTATTTATCTCTCTTAACCTCAAAATTCGCATGTAATATTTTAAATATATACTAATCTCATGCCAATGACATTATTTTATGCATATGAAAATTCCTTTCTAATCAAATTCTAACAAACATATCCATATCCTTCTTAAATACAATCAAAAAAATAATTATCTTATTTCTTTTCACATGAGCTCCTTTCGTTTCTGTACTTATCCACATATGTGCATTCACATTACTCTTCTACAACGTGTTCTTTTATTAGTTACAAAATTTCAGGAGGGAAAACGAAATCTACGAGAGTTGCATTGCACATAAAGCTCATTATTCTAGTCCGAGCAATAAGATTTCATTTCTGTCTCCAAATCGTTGAATTTTTTTGCCAACAATAACCTAATTTAGCATTTGTTAAACAAAATTTGTAACGCACTTGACTAAATCCCTAGGATGGCCTTCATCTACGATTCCACATGAGATTCCTCACCTCACAATTGATTACTCTTATCGTTGACCACAAATCACTGACAACAAAAAAATGCAACACTTAGAGCTACAAACTCGATCAAAATATAGAGGATTTATGAAGGGAAGAAAAATGTAAAGCCCTAAAGAAAAAACACTCACCCTTTGCTCTCCCCAGGAAAATAAAGAAATTAAAGGATATGGTTAGCTTCAGTGGTTGTAATGGAGTGGTGAATAATGATAATCTTTTGAAAAAGTATAGTACATTCCAACATTGCCAACATATTTTACCAATATTTAAATTAGTTTTGGAACCAATTTTAATTTGTAAATGACTGAAGTAAAAATATAATTATTTTTGCAAATGATTATTGATTCATAATGGTAGAAGTAAATATTATTACTTTTTAACAATGCCAAGTAACTGTGTGATATTACATACTTTCCCCCCTTAAACGAAATAACCTCCTCGGTATTCATATTTCACTAGACCTTTAAATTTTACACATGATATAACCATCTAAGCCACCACAAAGGGGTCCTTCCCCTTCCAAAAAGAAGTATTGTGTTTCTAAGAAATACCCATAGACAAAACAATAACATTTATCAATAGTCATAAGCATTTACACTCCAAAAATATCTAAGATCTACTTTCTGCCACATATCCATTATTCAAATGAAAAAAATACAAAACAAAATCTCTATATCAACTTACCATTACTCTCCAATTACTCTTGAAACTCATGGTTACTTTTATGAAAGTTTTCCAAAAATGTTCTGACAACCCACCCACACTCCATGGTGAGCATTGTGTAATATATGACTAACAAATCCAACATAATCATATTATTCACAACATTTTCAATCAAATCAAATAGTTTTAACTATCAATCAATTATGTAATTTTAGGTGATATTTCAATCACAATACTTCTACAGCTACTTACAGAGCACCAACTCTCTAATCACTATACTAATAAATCACTGCACCATGTGCACATTGTCTTAGTTCCTACTAAAGTGATCCACATAGAAATTCTAAAAGTACTCAGAGATCACCTAGCTCTCTAATCATTGAAATGATCAATAAATGCACAAAGTACATACTCTCCTAGCTCCTGCCAAGACATTCAAAATATTAGTAATACAATAAAGGAATTCCACTGCTAATAATTCCTAAATGAGCACAAGGCTCCTTTCTTGTTAACATGTACATAGCATGTTCACACAATTATATATAAAATTACTTTTTAACACAACACATAATTTATTAGTTAATGTCTTATGCTATGAGAACCATAGTGGCAAAATAATGCTCCTCCCAACCGATGGGAACTGGTTTCCACCATCAGTTTGAGTGATTTTCACATCTATATAGTTCTCTGACAGAGACCATGCTAGGTCCATTATAAAATTCATCTAGCTAACCAGCTGAAGAATTCTAATGACCATAAAGGGTCCAATACAAGATTCCTCTTGGGACCATCCTGCCTATTCCTATGATAATGTCCCATCTATGAGGAATTTTGGACCTCCTCCAACATGTTGCAAATCAAAAGAGTTTCGTTCTAGGATTTTTCCCCTCTTAACCACCTTAGCAAACTCCTTTCGCTTACCTAGATCAGTTATCTCTAGGGAGAGGAAATCCAGGTAGGTAAGTGCCATCAACCCCTTCGGGCAGGGAACTACCATCAACCGAAGACCTCTTAGCCTTTCACAACTGTCTAGCATGTAAAATTCTCTTTTAGCACTCTTTCCCACAACGATTTACATAATGAACCATATGCATATTATAAACAAATCAAAATATTTTTTTTGTAGATCATACATTCATAGTTGACACTTAACATGTGTCCACAATATCTAGATTGACATGAAACATACCTAACATACACGTGGTATACATTATGATTTTCAAATAACATAATCATGCATATCATAACATTATACTTTCTCATTTACAATTGCAATTTGCATTGCAACATTTTACCTTCACAAGTTCTCATGTTATCGTTAAGATACCCCTACTTAATCCCATGAGCAACTATAGTTATAAATATGCATTATTTAACAAATATTCACTTTCCCAATCATTTTAATTTCATGCATACAATACTGTCATGCATATATATATTATATATATTATATATATATATATATATATATATATAAATATATATATTATATATATATATATATATATATTATCTGTGTGTGTGTGTGTGTGTGTGTGTGTGTAAATATTAATAATTATAGTTACGGTAACAATCCAAACATCTCCAATTTCCAAAAATGATGTAACTACCATATCACTTGTGTGCAACTTTCAATAAGATTTAATCAAATCCAATTCATACATACAAATTTAAATATTTATTCATGCAACATTAAATAATCAATTCTACCAAGCATCTTAATGCATCCATGACAAATCTCAATCAACAACTAGTTATTATAGTCAAGTATCACTACTCAACTCATTTCTTATTTGCAATATCATGACAAGTCTCAATCAACAAATAGTTATTACAGTGAAGCATCACTACTCAACTCATTCGTTATTTTCAATATCTAAATGGGTTCTTCCAATGTCCTTTTATGTTAGGTCCATTTAATACTAATGATGCCCCCATTACTATTGTATTTGTATCCATTATTAATATTGTTGTGCCCCTATTGTCCCCATATTGTTATTACTATGCCCCATAGAATCCCTCTATTGTTATTTTTGTTCCTTTATATTATACGTTAGGTCAGCTGGTTATGTGACCCTTAGGACTACTATAATAGAAAGGAGGTTTTGTCATTTGAATCATCCAAGAATTGTTCATTTATGTAATGTAAAGGAGGATGCCCCATCGAAGAGGCTGAATTCTAAGGCATTGATCTATCTTTTCTATCTTTTTGTGAGCTGGTTTCATAACATTTGGTATGAGAGCTTCAAATTCTAGGGTTTCGTTGCTCCAACTAGGTCATCATGGAATTTTCGCTATAACTTCTTTTTCTGTGATGTTTTAGGAGCGAATAAAAAACCCATTTGAGAAGAAATGACGTTGAACCTCGGGTCTAAATGTCAGAGCTTTTTGCGCTATATTTGTGGATATATGATCTGAGGAGGTTGGTATTTTTACAGACTCCTAAATTACATTCGAAACAGGTGACCTTGGGAAAACCATCATAACTTTTTTTTTGAGCATCAAATTGCAATTTCATAAGAAGTTACAGAAAGAGGACAGACTGTAGTTTCCTGTGTATATCTTTTAGACCCAAAGGTCAAAAAAATGACATGTGGCACTTCATACAAGTTTGCTCTTCTCAAGAGGTATATAATGAGGTCATCTTGGGAGATTGTGCATAACTCTTTCTTGGAGAATCTAAATTCAATCAGACTAGTCGCATTGGAAAGAGGACACAGAGGGCTACTGCAGGTCATAATTTTAGAACTGGAAGATTTGAAATAATTATAGAGATACATCAGATTCAATATCGAGTACCTACAAAGTGAAAAAAGGTGTGTATTTTTTTAATATTTGCATAAGCTTGGTTTGAAAAATTAGTTTGGAGGAATTCAAAGGGAATAGTGAAGAATTATTATCGGTAATTGATGACCCGAAGAAAGGAAATGGAGAGACCTAGTAAACAACCTAAAAGCTCTAGCATGAGTCATGAAGAAGAGGAAGAAATGCTACATGATATATCAAAATTACGAGACCAAGTGCAACAAATGTCACTCTCACAAAAGCTAACAGAAGCTAAGATAAATGGCGTGGAATCTAAGATAAAGGTCGTGGAAGCTAAGATGAATGGAATGGAAGCTAAGATGAATGGTGTGGAAACTAATATCAATGACATTGAGGCTAAGATGAATGGCATGGATTCTAACATGGATGGCATGGATGATAAGATGGAAGAATTGAAGATAAATTTGAATAAGTTGTTGCAAGAAATGGTCACTAATGGTGAAAGGGTAGTAAGGGAAACTCATGATGAAAACAAAAGAAATGTTAATCATGATTTCATAGACTCTAATGTTGGATCAAAGACCCACCATATCCCAAAAATCGATATGAGGAAGTTTGACGGCAAGGATCCTGCAACATGGATACTACAGATGAAGCAATTATTCGATCTCAATAATGTGCAAAACACACAAAAGATATGTATTGAAACTTTATATTTGAAAACAAATCAGTTTGTATGGTATCAATGGCTTTTCTCTCGTAAAGAAATTGTCACTTGGGAATTTTTTACGAAAGAAATGACAGCACATTATGAGGATACAAAAAGCAACAACTTTTTTAGCCAATTGATAAGTCTCAAACAAAAGGGTTCAATGATGGAGCACATTGAGGAGTTCTAAAAATTGAACATAAGGGTAAAAACTATTCCAGAGGAGCATATGATTGATGTGTTCACACGGACTTTAAAGGATAATATCCAACATGATGTTCACCTTTGGGAACCTAATTCATTGGAGAAGGCATTCAAGTTAGCAAGAAAATTGGAAAGAAAAATTATGGCAACGAGGAAGCCTAACACTCACAAATATAAAGATGGAAGTGTTGTTGCCCCTAGCGTTCCACAACCTATAAGGTTGACAACACAACAATTGGAAGAAAAAGGAGCAAAAGGGATTTGTTACAATTGTGATAGCAAACACACTAAAGGTCATAAGTGTGTTGAGAAGAAATTATTCTACATAGATTGTGAAGAGGAAGAAGAAAAGGAATAAGAAAGGTCAAAATAAGAGGATATACTCCAGGAATAAAGCCTAGATAAAGAAGAAATGAATCTAACCATATCTTGTAATGCATTGGCTGGAATTACCACTCCTCAAACCATCAAGACAGAAGGACATATCAGGAAGAAAAAGGTAATAGTGTTGATTGATTTAGGAAGTACCCATAATTTTACTCATTGTAAGATATATAAAGAATTGAATTGCTTCCTATATCCAGCACCAAAGTGTCAAGTGATGGTTACAAGTGGAGGAACAATAAATTACTCTAAAAGGTGCCATAATATCAATTTATCCATGGGAGGATATGTATTTAATAGCCCAATGCTTTCCATTCCAATGGGAGGTGGTGATGTTGTACTAGGAGTTCAATGTCTATAATCCTTGGGTGCAATAGCCTTTAGCTTTCAAGAACTTTTCATGAAATTTTATGCGGAAGGAAAGGAAGTTGAATTAAGGGGTATTGCAGGGAAAACGCAAAAGATAATCAGCTCTAACTGTATGACAAAGCTTCTAAAAAAGGAACAATGAGGTGTAATTACACAATTATGTTCGTTGGATGTTTCCACATCGAAATCATCTATTTCTCCAGATCTCCAAAAAGTCATGGACAATCATTCCAAGGTATTTGAGACTCCGAAAGATCTCCCATCTATTTTTGATCACGATCATGCTATTCATTTGATTCCAGGAAGTCTTCCTCCATATTATGAAACCAGCTCAAAAAAAGATAGAATGGATAGATCAACGCCTTAGAATGAAAAAACCTCCTTTCTATATATACGAGTTTAAGGAGTCACAATATAACTCAGCCAACCTAACAATAATAATATGAAGCCACAAAAATAACAATAGAGGGATTCTATGGGGCACAGTAATAACAATATGGGGACAATAGGGGCACAAAAATATTAATAAGGGATACAACTACAATAGTAATGGGGTAGTCACTAGTATTATAGGGATCTAACATGCCCCTCTCCTTCAAAAAAGTGTTGTCCTCAATGCTTGAGTAGTTCTGGATGCTTTTGTATAAAATTTTCATCCTCCCATGTGGAATCTTCAACGGAAAAGTTCTTCCACTTGATAAGATACTCCAAAATTTATCGATTTCATAGCTATCGATTTCTTGTCTCTGTGACTGCTTCTGGTTCCAATATAATTTTTCCTTCCTTGTCAAGTTCTGGCAATATTGTTTAAACTGGGAGCTTTTCACCTAGAACCTTCTTTAAACATGAAACATGGAAAACTAGGTGCAATCGAGAAGTTGCAAGAAGCTCCAATTTGTATGCCATAGTACTAACATTTTGCAACAGCTTGTACCGGCCATAATACTTTGGTGATAATTTATTATCCTTCTTAGTTTTCTTGAAGGACATTTGCTTATATGGTTGTAGTTGCAGGAATACCCAATCACCTACATCAAAAATTATTTCGCTATGATGTTGATATGCGTGTTGTTTCATTTTATTCTGTGCCAACATGAGGTTATCCTTTAAGAGTTGGAGGACTTATTGTTGATGTTCGATGTGATGTTCCACTGCTTGAACCTTAGAATTTTCTCTTAAATATGATGTGATGGATGGTGGCTAATACCCATAAAGTGCCATAAATGGGGTCATTTTTGTTGTTTTATGGAAGGAAGTGTTATACCACCATTCAGCCAGAGGCAACCATTTGACCCATTGTGTCTGTTTATCAGATACAAAGCAACGTAGATATCCTTCCAAAAATTTGTTTACTATCTCAATTTTCCCATCAGATTGAGGATGATAAGATGAGCTATGAGCTAACTCACTACCAAGACAAGAAAATAATTCTGTCAAAAAATTTCCAGTGAGAATGGAATCTCTGTCACTTATAATAATCTTTGGGTTTCCATGTAGCTTTTGAATTGTTTCATAAATGCAGTAGAAACTATACTGGCTTTAAATGGATGTGATAATGCACAAAAGTGTGCATACTTGGTAAGTCTATCAACTACCACCATGACGATACTCTTTCCGTTAGACTTGGCTAAACCTATGATAAAATCCATTGAAACCTCCTCCCAACACTGGCTTGGAATGGATAAAGGTTGTAATAGACCCGATGTCTTAATTGTTTCAACTTTATTTTGTTGTCAAACCAAACATTCCACCACAAACTTTTGAATATCTGATTTATGGCCATCTTAGAAAAATTCCTTCTTAACCCTGTGGTAAGTTTTTCAAAATCCTGAGTGCCCTCCTAAGGGAGAAGTGTGCAATTCATAAGAATCTTTTGTTTGAGTTGGGAATTCTTACAGAGGTATAAGCAATCTTTGTACCAAAATGAATCATTTTTCTAGCTAAATGTATCAGATGTACTGGAATCTTGTTGTAACTTTCGAATAAGTGCCCACATTTCTTCATAATTCTTCCATTCCTCCTGTTATCTAAAAATCAGACCCTGGAAGGCTACAGACCAGGAAGACTTCAAGTAACTGTTTCAAACCTACTTTAAGCTAAGGCTTAGCCTCCTCAACATGAGGGGGCTCTCTCTAGATGGGTTAATGATTTTGATTAAAGATAAGATGGCTAACTCTAATAGAACAACTTTGAGAAATATAAATGGTGGAAACACTTTAATTACTATCCATTGGGCTTATGGAGTCAGCACACCTCAATAAAACAATGAGCTCAACCTTACATGGAAGTCAGGGCATTCAACGTTTAAACATTCAGAACATAAACTCATATAGGACCACACAGTTTATAAATGTATACAGGAAGTGAGAGCACATTCAGTGAATTCTGAGTGATTATACATCCATAACACTGCAAGAATTAGGGAAAGGACAACATCACATATTCTGAACATAAAAAATCCCTCATGAATCCTAAGAAGTAAGGCCAAATATGTATTACTGAAACTGAGTCTTACATAAGCCAAATACAAGCTTTTTCATAAAATTTCCAACCTCGATTACATTGCTGTTTCAGCTATATATAGAGCTCTTATTCTAACTGATCGAGATTCCTCCTCAAGCATGAGGGGAATTCGAAAACTACTTCTATTACTAACAACTCTTAAGCTCTAACTACTTTAATAAATACAAGATAGTGTTCATTGGAGTTTTTTAGAGATTTAAATCAACTATGACTCTAACTCCATATTACATGCATAATGGCCTTAATTAAGATGATTTCTTTCTTTGACATCTGGTTCTCTTTCAGTTTGGCTGAGATGGGTGTTTAATGCTCCATGTTGACCTTGAACGTTGTACCTTCTCCACTGTCCAGAAAAATTGGGAGCCTATCCTTGCTTCTCGGCTTTATGGTCTTCAAATCTTCATGAATCGATTTTTAATTGTTATCCCTCCAAATATGACGGTGACCACGTTGTGATGTGCTGTCCACTATTATGAAACCTGATTTGATGATGTGTCATCCACTATTTTGAAAACAAAAAAGGGAAAACGCATTCAAGCTGTCTGATGCATGCTTCAATTCTCTTATAATATGACAAAATGCCACTTTTTGATTCAAATCCTTTATTTCTGCTTGTGTTATTCTGATTGGCTGTTGTAACTTCAGGTGTTCTCGTTGTATACAACTGTCCTTCAAAAATTTCCTGCTTCAAATTCAAAATTGCTTGATTTAAGTTGCAATCAGCACCTTCAGCAGTTTCGTAGCGTGCTACGAAACTGCTAAGTTGTTTAAAAAACTAGTTTTTAACCTCAGACGTTTATTAACCGAGTACTTTGATTGCCAAAAACTTCTTTAGACTTTCCAAAGGCTGAATAGGGATTTAGATTTCTTCAGAAATATAATATCAAGCAAACTTATCAAAAATTTTGAAACAAAATATTACTTGAAATGTAACCTCATTTAGTAGGTCCTTTAAGCTGGTTTAGCTGCGCCTTCAGATCTTCAATTTGTTTTTTCATAACCTTATTACCAGCTCTTAGTTGCATATTGATCATTTTGATGTACTTGGCTTCATTGGTTGCTAGTACTGTCGAGGTGTGAAATTGTGTATTACAATCAACCACTTCTACAGCTGCATTCTCTTCCCATAGAGTCTTAATTCTATAATAGTTTGCTTGTATGACTGCATCTCTTCTAGCAGCTTTCTTCAATTTGGCAATCTCATGCTTAGCTGATTCCAATTGACTCTTCAGGTCTGCTATATTGTCTTCTTTAGATGTAATGACTATTTTTGCCTGTGTTCTTCTTTTGCCAATGTTGTGTCCCTTCCCCTGTTTCCTCTATTCTGGGCAGTGCTTCCTGTGCTTGCTGGAATCTCCTTGTCATAGGTCTTCTAGGTTTAAAAACAAACTCTTCAGTTGGCTCATCAAATTTAAGCCTTTTTGAGGCCTTGGTTTTCTTAGTGCTTTCTTGTTCTAACTGTATCAACTCAATTTGAATTGGTTGAGACTGCTCAAAATCAATAGCCTGTAACAAGTCATTTAGACTTCCCTTGGACACTAGACTTTCTTCCACTGCTATAGCTTTACCTTTTTCCTTATTTATCTCGCTTCTTGTTCTTATCCTTGGGACTACTTCAGATGTGCTTGTTTCAGGTACAGTCTTCTTACCTTAAGCTTTTCCCTTAGTTGATTGCTGAGGTTGATCTTGGATGATGAGTGGCTTCAGTTGTTTCCTTGCTTGTAAATTTGGAACTCTTTTAGCTCTTGCTTCTGTTCGGAGCTCAGCTATTTTAAAGTCTCGTGCAGGTTGAGGAGTGAGGCTAGTCTGGCTTTTGAAGCCAGCCATAAAAATGAATGAATTCCAATCTCTGTTCACCCTTTGAAGGCCATCTAAAACCAGTAGTATGATCAAACCATGATGAAACAAAGAGGTTTCACAATCCTCTTTCCTCAGCTATACCTTATCACACATCTTACTCAAACTACGGAAAAGGTAAAAAGGTAAGTCTATGGAGACCTTCCATGTAAAATGTAAAAGGAGTTTAAAATGGTAAGAGTAAATCTTGTTATACCTTCCTTCACAAGTCAGATATTTCTGTATGAAGGTGAGTAAATGAGCATAATATTCTTTGAAATAACTCTTGGGCACTGCCTTACTTAAATCTTCATTTACAAATTCATCCTTCAAGGAATCCTTGCAAGGATTCATATCAAACTTGAAATTTTTAAGCCATTTCTCTTGTCCTCATGGGATCTCTGTCACAGTAGATATCACATCTAGCGAAACCTGCAATTCTATCATGGCTACCTTTGAATTTAAGCCTGTGAAGTTGATTGAAAATTCTTTAGTTACCTGTGCGTGTCCTCCTTGTAACTTTTTGCAAAATTTCCAGCACCCGGCCTTTTTGAATGCTTTCTCCACCTCTTTATTTCTCAGCATTATATCTAAGCCTTCAGGTTCGGTCCTTAGACATTTGTCGGATCTGTGCTCCTTTTTGTCCATTGATTCTTCCAAATCTTAGCAAACAATGACTACCAGATCCGGTTGGAATTGTGATTTAGCTTCTGTTTGAATTCAGCCTCGCTTGATTATCAGCCTCACTTGATTATCTTTGTAGTTGAAATTTTAAATTTTGTCATTTAAAATCTCTCAAGTTGTAATCTTGCAGATTTGCCATTCATGCAAGACTTACAACCATCATTAAGATTTATGCACGGTAGTCTTTCTTGGGAATGTTGATTCATGCGTATCAATAGATCTAGTGGTGGTGATAGTGGCAATGAGTGGTGAAAGGTGATAAGAGGGGTACATGAGCTGACATGAGAAGACACAGCCTATGACTCACCTAACGGACTTGACATTTAGGGAAAGATTCGCTGCGAAATGTACGAATCCATGATTTTGGAGCGCTGACAGTTTTAAATTTGGATGATGCACTGTGAAACTGCCTAATCAGGATTGCGCTGCGAAACTGCCTAATTGGGATTGCGCTGCGAAAACATTTTAATGGTGTATATGCGCTGTGAAATTACAAAAAGGTTCAGTGACTGACACAAGATAACATGTGGCTATAAAACAATGCTGGATGGAGGGGGACCAATGGAAGCTGAGAATAATTTGACTTAAAAAAAAAAACTCTTCAAAACTTTAGACTCTAAGGGAAGAAAACTAAAACAACAATAGACTAGCACTGACCTTTGTCATCGGGCTAGGATGAAAAATTACATATCTCAGTTTTATTTCTAAGTGATAACACCTCCCTTTCTTCATTTATCCAATCTTGTAGGATAATAGAAACGAAGCACAACAATACTTTCACAGCCTCATCCTTTCTTGAGAGTGCATCTGCCACCACATTTTGCTTCCCTTTTTTGTAGATGATTTCAAAGTCATAACCCAACATATTTGTGACCCACTTTTGTTGCTCTTTAGAGGATAATATTTTTTCTAAAAAGTGTTTAAGGCTATCATGATCCATTTTTACCTTGAAGTGTCTTCCCATTAGGTAGGGTTGCCATTTCTTAAGTGCATGGAGTATTGCCAACATTTCCTTCTTATAAATAGCTTTGTGTAAAAGCTTTCCCTTAATTGGACGACTTTCAAAAGCAACGGGTCTTTAATCTTGCATTAAAACAACACCAATTCCATTTCCTAAAGCATCACATTCCACAATAAATGTTTTTTTGAAGTCCAGTGTAGCTAAGACCAGTGCTTGGCACATTGCCTCTTTAAGATGTTCGAAGGCCTTTGTTGCTTATGGAGTCCATGAAAATGCATCTTTCTTCAATAATATTGTTAGAGGTGTTGCTGTTCTCCCATAATTCTTAACAAACTTTCAAAAAAACCCTGTCAACCCAAGAAATCCTCGCACATGCTTTATGGATGTGGGGATTTTCCATTCCTTAATGGCTTTAATTTTTCTAGGGTCTACCTTAACTCCTTCATGAGATACATTATGACCTATATATTCCACCTCTTGTACTCCAAAGAAGCATTTGGGTCTTTTTGCATATAATTGTTTTTCCTCCAATACTTGTAGCACCCTATCAACATGTTCAACATGATCCTTCCAAGGCTTGCTCTAGATTAGTATATCATCAAAAAGTACTAACACAAATTTTCTAAGGAAGGGTTTAAAAATGGAATTCATCAAACCTTGAAATGTAGAAGGTGCATTGGTAAGGCCAAAAGGCATGACCAAAAATTCATAATGACCCTCATGAGTTCTAAATGTTGTTTTTGGAATTTCTTCAATATTCATTCTGATTTGATGATATCCTGAATGAAGATGCAACTTGATGAACTAAATTGATCCATGCAATTCATCGAGTAATTCATCAATGACAAGAATGGGAAACTTATCTCTAATAGCGAGCTTGTTGAGCTCCCTATAATTTGGACACATGCGCCATGATCCATCCTTCTTGTGCACCAATACTATTGGAGCAGAGGAAGAACTTTCACTAGGTTGAATTATACCAATCTCTAGCATTTTTGCAACCATATGTTCAATTTCACTCTTTTGGGCATAGGGATATCTGTATAGTGTGATGTTTGGAGGAACACTTCGTGGAATTAGATGAATAACATGATCATGATCATGAATATGTGGAAGACCTTTGGGAGTCTCAAGTACCTTGGAATGATTGTCCAAAACTTTTTGGAGATCACGAGAAATAAATGATTCCAATGTGGAAACATCTAGTGAACATAATTGTGCAATTACACCTCTTTGTTCCCTTTTTAGAATCTTTGTCATACCATTAGAGCTAATTAGCTTTCCGAGTTTCCCTACAATACCCCTTAATTCAACTTCCTTTCCTTACAAAGAAAATTTCATGAAAAGTTCTTGAAAATTAAAATCTATTGTACCCAAGGATTGTAGCCATTGGACACCTAGTACAACATCAGTACCTCCCATTGGAATGGAAAGCATTGGGTTGTTCAATATATATTCTCCCATGGATAGCTTGATATTATGGCACTTTCCATAGCAATTTATGGTTCCTCCATTTGCAACCATCACTTGACACTCTAGTGCTAGATATAGGAAACCCGGGGATGGCGGGCTTGTAGGGGGTGGCTGATGAAAATTAGAATTTGGGGGTTGCCCAAAATCCCAATTCCTTTGAAAATCTTGATGTTGGACCTGTGGTTTATTGCCCACAAGTCTAAATGGAAGCGTTTCATGTGCTTTTAAACTTTTAATGTTATCAACGTGGATATTCATTTGAATCGAGCATCACCTTATCTGAGCTTAAATCCCCGTGCAATATTATCAAAGACGTGATCCGCAGCTTTTCGAATCTCTCTTGACTGCGTTGGATTGCTCATTTTAAGCGCTCAGTGGATATGATATTTTGAGGAAGTGGCGAATCAATACGGACGAGATCTATTCTCACTACATTAGCCTCCTGCACCGAATTAGAAGCATACATGGATTCCATCAAATTAAGAAATACACAGAGCCATAATAAGCAGATGCTGGCATTTCCATTTAACAGAAGGAGATTCATATACTAATCTTCCAGCCATATCATTGGAGAGGTATTGTTTCGCAAGAGAAAAATGAAACCGGTTGCATTCGGCCAAAATAGTGTCATTAGATAACCACATTCACAAGAGTACATGCAGCAGGCAATGTAAGTCTAAAACCTCACCATACGGAATTTAACTTATTTATAAAATACACACACGAAACTAGATCAATTATAAAACGCACATAAACACAAACACTAGACCCAAATTTTATATATCACACAAAACAGTTACAAAATTAAGGAATTTCAGCCTTAAAACTGAGCTCACGCTCGGCTACATCTTTCCACTCACAAATTACCTCACAAAACAGACATATCTCTACACCCCTATAGTATTACATTTATATAAGAATTTTAGGAAGGATCAATCCTATTCTCTCCTCATTTTCTCCACAAAAGCTTCATGCATGCATGCTTTAAATCTGTTTTAAGTCTACTTTATCTGCTTTAAATCTAATTTCCTGCTTTAAATTGGCTTTAACTCTCTTTTGCTTCCATGGCTTGAGTTCGCTCGCTTTTGCTCCCACATCAGTGGCCCACCCCCCAACCATATCTTTTGGTTTATATGTATGCAGTGTGGATCCATGTGTGAGTGGCGAGGTGGTAGCCTCACATCCCTTTATTTTAATATTATTTTGCTTTTAATAACCAACTAATTCAATTTTTTCCAATTTAGGGGTTATTGGGCATACTAACCAACCAACAAATTCAACCGCTCTTGAGAACTAAGTTTCCAGACCGTGGTGTCAGTCAAATTGTAGAACACTTAAACCCGAACCACTGCCAATTTTGACAACAAATTTGACTTTATCTAACTTCCTACGAGCTTGGATTTGAGTTCCATTTGCACCATTGGAATTAGGGTGACACAATTCGATCTCGACCTCGTTTGAGAGCAATCTGACCACTTTGATTTTTAAGCTATTGTAAGCCATCTTTGACCTCTCAGTGTCTCTCGAGCCACCTAGATCACATGGGAAATTACCCAAATCACTATTTCAGATCCTCCATTAGATAAAATGTTGATGAAACTAAATTACATCTAACCATATGTTCCTGCAGTCATGAATAAACATATGATAAAAACTGAATTAAAACTACAACAAGCATATGCACATAAAAATCCTCAACAAATGATTAATTAATCAAGAAAATATTTACACATGAAATCATGGCCTCTCATTCCCCACATCCACTGACACAATTATACATTATAGATACCTCATAGGCTCACCTCAATTTATACAAATAGATTACAACCCAAGGTAAGTTCTATATCCCTAAACTAACTCCCATAATATCTCTTTTGATCCTTAAAATCTCTCATCCAATCCCTTATCCCTAGATAAGAGCTAACTAATGCATAATCCTCTCAAAGCTTTCACAATACTCTCAAATCTTCTCCTATTTACAATAATCATCATTGTTTGTTAAAACTATTAAAAACATACATTAATTAATTAAATCCTACTTTACAAACTAACTCCTCTAGTAAACGATTAACCAAGGTTAGATGCACCTACATGAGAATCCCCAGGTAAAATGAATTCATTGTCTCCTGACCATATGTCTTCATAATTGATTATACATCCCAAAATTTGTTATGTTTCTCATTCATATTAAACCACTGTAACCATCCATTTCAATTAAAGGATACTAGAAACTTATCTTTGTTTTTTTGTGTGTTGTAGTTAGATAAAAACTTATTCAAAGAGAGAGAACCCTTAGCTTCTTCTTTGTGCATGTAAATAAAAAATCTTTCCAATACAATAAATATTATTATAATACATAAAAATACATGCCCCCTTCTAACAGAAAGCTAACATGATAGACATCATTATCGTGCATGCAAATTCAAGTCCCTTTTTGAAAAGCATCTTTCCCAAGATAGAGCTATTTACAAAGTCTATTATATGCAAAAAGAAGTGTGTTGCTCTAAACCACAAGAAATGTGTTAGTCATTATTTCTTGCATGTGGATACATCTATTTTACAAAGGAAACTTGGTGCATTTATTGCAAGTAAAAACTTGTTTTCCTTTCTAGGATCTAACATAATACTTATTCTTTTCTGCACACAAATCCATGTTTCTCTTTAAAAGATCTAACACCATAGATCTACAAATCCATGATTATCTTTAAAACACCTAATAAAATAGTTCTATTTTCTTGCATGTAAAGAAAATCTTTCTTTTCAGCAATCCTATCACAATTTGAGTATTCCTTATACACTCAACACATATCTCTTCCCCAAGGAATCTATCAAAATTAAACATATACCCCTTTGCAAGGAATTAGCACTAAGACTATTATTCTTGCATGGAAATACATTATGTGAATACATAATATTTCCCATAATAACTATTATTTTAGCATGGAATCATAACCTTATCCAAGAGAACTATGGTTATAAGTGTTATACTTGCATGCAAAAAGCTATTATTTTAGCATGGAATCATAACCTTATCCAACAAAACTATGATTATAGGTATTATACTTGCATGCAAAAATAATACTTCCAAAAGGAATTGAAATAATAGCTACTACACTAGTATACAAGTGCATGTTCCTCTCCTACATAATGTTTAATATTCAATACATGCTTTTTGCAAAAGAATATTTTTCAAGAAAAAACTAATTCAACATATTTCCTTTTCAAGATATGATATGTATTTATGTCTTTTTCTCACAAGATTGACATGCAAGAATTCTTTCAAAAGAATAGCAAAATAAATATATACATCTTTCCAAGAAAAATAAAAAACATATTAGTTGCATATTAGTTAACTTTTCAAGCATGCATACATGCATGTTTCTTTTCCAAGGAACCAAATGCATATTTGTTTTCAAGAAACTCCAACACAATAGTGATATTTTTCTTGCATGCAAATGTCATATTCCTTTTAAAGAAAATCTACTTAACCATTTCTTTCTATGCGTTCACTCTTCCATAAATGCAATAACTATTGTTTTTTCATGTATTTTTTGCATTTGTTTATGTTCTCTTTTCAAACAAATAGTTATTTTCTATTTGTCAAACACATTTTCATTCAGACCTGACCAAAATAAGCACCTATATTTTTCCAATAACTCTTTTAAGAATTTTGTGGGAAAATTAACCCACAAACTGAAATAAGCACCTACATTTTTCCAATAACTCTTTCAAGAATTTTGTCTAAAAACTAATCCACAAACAAAAATAAGAACCTATATTTTTCCAATAACTCTTTCAAGAATTTTGTATAAAAATTAACCCACAAAATTCACATATATTCTTTTAAATAAATACTAATCTCATGCCAATAAAATTCTCGTAAGCATATGAAAATTCCTTCTTAATCCTAATCTAACAAACATATGCATATCCTTATTAATCCTCTTAGTAAGCATATGAAAATTCCTTCTTAATCCAAATCTAACAAACATATGGATATCCTTCTTATTAATCCTATTGTTTCTGCAGTTATCCACATATGTACATTCACATTACTATTCTGCGACAATGTCTTCTTTTAGAAGTTATGAAATTTCAGGAGGAGAGAGGATAGGTAGGAGAGTTTCCTTACACTTAGGAGAGTTTCATTACACATAAAGCTGATTATTAATCAGCAAGAAGATTTCGTTTCCCTCTCCAAATGTTGAATTTTTGTGCCAACAAAAGCTTTATTAATGGAGCGGACTGAATCCCTAGGATGGATTTCATATGAATTTCACATGACCGAATCCCTAAAATGGCCTCCATGAGAAATCTCACATGAGATTCCCGCCTCAGAAATGATTGTACTTGTAGTTCACCACACATGACTGGCAACAAAAACTAAATACCACGTTTAGAGCTACAAACTGTATTAAAAGATAAAGGATTTACTAAGGGCAGCCAAACGCAAAGCCCAAATCAGAAAATCCCTCACACGTTCTCCCCAACAAAATAAAGAAACGAAAGGATATGGTTACCTTCGGTGGTTGTAATAGAATGGTAAATACTGATAATTTTTTGAAAATAATAGTAAATTACAAGATATAAATGGTGATATTTAAATTAGTTTTTAACCCATTTTAATTGGTAAAATGGTAGAGTGAAGTAAAAATATAATTATTTTTTCAAATGATTCTTGATTCATAATAATAGAAGTAAATATTATTACTTTTAACAATGCCAAATAAAGATGAGATATTACACATCACAAACAAGACACAACAATTAGACTTGGATTTAAGCATATTATAAAAATAATTCATTATCAGTCATTCAAAACAAAACAACTACATAGACTTGGAACACTTATCATCTACAATTATGATAATGGAAAACCATTGATCATACTCTCATTGAAATTAAATATTAACACATTTGATAAGATTTAGATCTATGGGCAAAGAATATGCATAGTAAAAATATAATTGTAAAACACATTTGATTTCTTATCTATGTCCTAAATTAAATTTGTCAAAATGAAACATTTTCAATCTTTGATCTAAATTCAGAAAACAAAAAATTATAATTATAGAATTGTAAATTGTTTGACTTTGGAATTACTTAGTGAATGAATTTCACTCCATGCATATCATATAAGCATATATAAATATATACCTGCAATAGGAGAATTCATACAAAAATCAACATCTTAGAGTATACTTGAATTAGAATAGTCAATCAAAATGTACATAAAATCAATCAATAAGTGTGTGCTAAATTATAAATAGGAAGCAACAATAAAGAAAATAATAATTGCATAAAAGACATATACAAATGGTAAGGCATAAATTATAAATAAGAATCAAGAATAAAGAAAATAATAATTGCTTACAAGACATATACAAATGGTAAGGCATAACATATAGAGTTGGATTTAACTAGCTTATAAAGATAATTCATTACAACTCATTGTATACAAAACAACCACATAAAGTAGAAGCACCTATCATCTACAATTGTGATCTTAGACAACTAATTTATCCCACTTTTAATTAAATTAAATCTTAAGACATTTGATAAGCCTCAAGTCCTAAAAGTAGTTTTGTTTGAAATTCATAAATATCAAGGGAAAAAATTCCTTTGGTTTGAAATTGACAAAGCATCATACAGGTTGTTCCATCCTAGGCAATTTCTTTTGAAATTCATAAAGCATCATTGAAAATTTTTTTGAAATTCAGAAAGCATCTTTGAAGATGCTAGATCAAGGGAAAAAATTCCTTTCTTTTGAAATTGACAAAGAATCATAAAAGCTGATGCATCCTGGGCAATCTTCTTTGTAAGCATTTCTTTCCCACTAACTTCATGGAATTATGTGCAAGGAATGTGAACACTAAAAACATAACTTCAAAAAAAAAAAAAAAAAAGTTAGAAGAGATTACTTCCAAAATATTAAATGAACCAAACATTTTACTTAGACATATCTATTCACCTTCTTTTGTAAATATTAAATGAACCAAACATTTTACTAAGACATATAGAGTCACATTCTTTTGTGAGAATTTCTCACTGCTTCACACTTAAACACTGGAGATGGCCATTTATTCTTTTGGCAAATTTCATGCAACAATTTGCGTGGACCTCCTTGAACTGTTTGAGCCTTTTGAGCCTTTTGTGATGGTACTGAACAACATAACAAAACAAAAACAAGTATCTAGGTTAAATTTAGTTTTTTTTAAACTATTTATTTTCCATATAATATGGATTACCAATAAATCCCAACTATTTAAAAAATCTTTACACAATAAATATACATATTTTATTTTTAATAATATACAACTCCAAATGTAACTATTTGTATTATAATATTATATATTTGTATTATATACTTTTATAAATATCTAATTATTATTAAAAAATCATAAATAATAATATATATAAAACCTAATAATTTGAAATTATAAAACATACTCATACATTGCAATTTAACATAATTGTCATGATTTCTAAAACTCAACTTTTGCCCATGAAACTTACTAATCTTATTATTTTATGAGTACAAAATGGTTAATGTATATTCTAAATTTAACTTAAAGCTAAAGTCTATATAATTTTGAGCACTATAGAATCAATTGTATGGGATGATATGGGATGATATGTTCAAGAGGATTTGATATTGTGAGAAGTTGGTTTCTTCTCCATAAGATAAATCATAGATTTATCTTTTTTTCCATTTAATGTATCTATAATTTATTTATATATATAAGATATAGTTTATTTATATATAAGATATTCTAAATTTTTTATATCCTTAGTGTGTATATATATATTCCAAATTCTTAAACTAATTGTAATCTTTAATTAATTTTTGTTAATATGACTCTATCATGAATCATAGTCATAACCATAGTTTCACCAAACAAGAGTATATTCATTATCTATACACGGTCATGTCTTTTATTTTCTCGTCAATGTACGATGTTCATGAATCAAATGACTGAACTCCTAACAACCGTTGTTGCGTATGAGGTTTGTGAAAAACCTCATTCTAACAATAGTTAAACCTGAGAGATTAGAAGTTTGTCATAAACTTTAAAAAGCAATATGGTGGGTTATCCAATGGTACGTTATCCAATACTATTATAAGTTTTAAACAACATACCGTCAGGACACCACTTCTGATTGACATGAGCAGTATCATGCTGAGATTTTCTGGAATTCACTCTACTCTCAAAAAGCCTCCTAGCTGCCTTGGCATTGCGACGAATGACCTCTTGCAAGGTAAACTGTCTAGTTGTAAACTGTATGTGCTTAGTTGAATATGCATCACCACCCTCCACAGAATCGTTGTGCTATCACAAACTAGATTGTCTTGATATCTATTTCCCTTGAGAGGTTGATGTTCTGAAACAACCATCTCAGGTTCTTCCATTTGTAGACATGCACTGTCTTCACATCTCTTTCTCTTGAGAGGCCTCTCAATTCTGAAACAACCATCTCAGATTCTTCTATTTGTGCACATGCACTGTCTTGATATATATCTCTCTTGAGAGCCAGATGTTCTGAAACAACCATCTCATATTCTTTCATTTGTACACCTGTACTGCTAGCAGTTACCTGTTCCGCTTTTAAATTAATATCTTCATTGATTGTAGCTCGCACTTTCTCCATGGGCTCATCTTCACCACCATCAGTATCCAAAATTACTTTGTCAATATCATTGCGTCGGTGGCTATGCTCTAAACCTCTTTCCTATGATACAAAATAAGTATATTACTTTTCAGAAAGAATAACACAAATTAATCACAGGTGAGCAGATCCGGGCAGATCGTTTTTTCATTCAACTGCTAACATAAATAAATTAATTTAATGTAATTTATTTCACAGATGGACAGGTGGGATCGTTTTATCATTCACCTGAGCGTAGATAATAAATAAATACATAAATGTAATTCTTAAACCATAAAAAGTAAATCATATGACTTCCATTCGCAATAAAATTTTTGGGCAGCAGCGATCTTTGCAGCTCTTTTGCTTCCCTTCAACCCTGTTCCAACTATACATGATTCTTCTAAATGAACAACTCCTGTAGCCACAACTCCTTCCACCTGTTCCTCGAAATCCTATTCAACGTGACGGTGATGTTTAGAGCAGATTTCGTGCAACTCCCGCAATGGCTGCAGCTGCATAGTGTGAGGTGTAGGGATATGAGACAAAATACGCTTCATTATCCGCCATACACAAAATACGCTTCATTATCCGCCATACCTGCAATGCTTTCTATTATATCTCCCAACACCTGGTTAGAATAAAAAGAACAGTCAAAGAGCATGAACCAAACAAACCACTATGACCTGCTCAAGAACATACTCGAGAAACGAAAACATGCCTTTCTTTCTTTTTTAAAGAACACAAAAACATTGTCAAAATTAAAAAGGCTTGCCTTTGGTCCTGCTTCTGTGCCGCCAAAATAAGTTGCAAACTTGGTTATTTGATTCTCCCATTTCAAACTTTTTCTTCAATCAATAACGCAAAGCTTGCATATGTCTTCTCATTTGATTAGTGATGTGAAATGAAGTTTGTAAAGTTGTAAAGTTACTCCATTCTTTTTTCCACCCCAAATACCAGACAAAGCATATCCTTTAGATTACCTAAAAGAACACAAATATATTTCGAACTTATCAGTTTTTTTCCTTTAAAAAAATTAAATTATAGTAACTGTAAAACATAATATAGTGACTTTGAATATTTATATATTCCGTTTTTAAATTATACTAAACCTAAAGCATAATATCGGCACTTTAGATATTTATATATTTAAAAGTAATTATAGCAAAAGAAATCGGACGGGTATTTAAAAAACTGTTAGCATGCACATTTACAATAATTGGTGGTTAAAAGAAAACAACATACCTCGATGATTAGAATTCTCAATATCGCTCTCTTGTGAATTCATTATTTGTTTTTCTTAGCATTCCTCTTAATCTTCGCGATATGCACCAGTTTCAACATTGCATTCCTCGTGATCCCAACGTGCATTGTCTGAATTTCTATACGCAGTCATCCTCGCTTTTCTTGTTTCTAGTTACCCCTGAAAATCTCACAGAAAACGACACATTATGGTAGAAACTAGAAGAGAGTTAAACTATTAAAGAAAAATAAAGGACAAGCTAAACGGGGCCAGGGCCATCACTTTGGACAGACAATCTGAAAAACATACAACACTAATATCATTCTCCATTCTCCTACCGGTGGAACTTGACGTTTCACAACCTTCTTTTTTTTCATTTTGAACATGCTTGACAGTGAGGAAAAAATTTGAAATGTAAGCAAAAAAAAACACCCTCAATGCCCTCTTCGACAACATCAGTCGCAACCAAGAGTTTTAACTGTAAAACAGGTATACTCAGTCAGTACCTTAACCTGTTTTTTAAATTCATTTTAATTGTAAATTTACCCAAAACAGAAAAATATCAAATTTCTTTTTATTCTGAATTAAGTATTATTACATCGTGTGAACTTCACACTTCAAAAAGATCAAATCATGGAGAGCCCCCAAAGATGTCGACAATAACATGATATAAATATAAAACCCACCGTGCCATTTGAAAAATCTTCGAGTATCTTATGCTGCTTCTTCCCTTTTGATGAACAAGTTTGTCTACCTACTTAGCCACAGGTGACAGATAAAAGAGGATGAGGTCAAGGTTCAGTACCGCTGCTACAACAACTTTTTGTCGAACCCTTATAAAAAAAATCCTTTAAACATATACAATTTATCCCATTCCCATAATGACTCGTACCTTTGCTCTAAAACAAGTCGATAGAGCATGCACCTTGGGTGTTAAAAGACCATTTTCAATTGCATAAGAAGCTAAATAATTTTCCCCCGTTTGCAATATCGAATCAAAACAAATTACATTAAATCCTGGAAGTTGAACACCATAAATGGATATTTGGATATTTGAACACTATAAGGAGATGAGTATCTATGGGTTATAATCCGTTGGTCGTGAAGGAGAAAGATGATGATGGTGATGGTTAGGATTAGGGGTTAAATTTGAGCCTGTCTTACCTGCCAATGAAATTTTTTGATGACTTTTTTATTTTTATAGTGTTCATTCCAAGAAATTACTAGCTATAACAGTGTAGTTTTTATTTGTACACAGAGGGAGCCATTTCAAAAACCTTGCGGATCTATTGTGGTTTAATTCCCCATTTAAATAGGCTATACATTCCAAGTGAATACCATGGTTCAACACCATGTGCCATTTTGGTAAATACCATGGGTCAATACCATATGCCATTTTTATATTAATACTAATATTATGGTTAATAATGTTTTTTTCCATGGTATTAAAAAAAAAAAAAATTGTTTACCATAACTCTCGTTTATTTATATTTTTATTAATTTACCATATAATTCATAAATACAACATGACTTATGACTTATGGAGTAAATATAAAAAAATGTTTTATTTGTTTACCATACCTCTAGCTTATTTATATTTTTATTAATTTACCATAACTCTTTCACAAATATGGTATTTGGCCCATAGGATTCACTTAAATAAAACATCTTTCTTCAGACTTCATAAATAGAATGAGAGTTATGGACTAAATATAAAAAGAGGTTTTATTTATTTACCATACATGTAGTTTATTTATATTTTTATTTATTTACCATACCTTTTGAGTAAGTATAAAAAGAAGTTTTATTTATTTACCATACCTCCACTTTACTTATATTTTTATTTGTTTACAACCTTGCATGTAAATAAGGTGACTTATGGAGTAAATAAAAAAAATGCTTTATTTATTTAACATACTTCTCATTTATTTAATATTTTTATTAATTTACCATAACTCTTTTATAAATATGGTATTTGGCCCATAGGATTCACTTAAATAAAACCTATTCTTGAAAATGGGCGAATGGAAGGTTGTAACTCCTAATTTCAAGGGCTAATTTTACCTTTTTTACCCTCTCCCTTAAAATAAGGTGGGCTATTTGAGGTGATTTGTAAAAATGTACTATGATACAAAATATTCGCCCACTAAAAATTTAAAACCCCTTAATTTCGCCAAAGGGCGAACATTCGCCCCTAAAATCACCCCTATTTTTGTGAATTCAATGGAGTGAGTACGACTGCAAGTTGCCCTAGCCGGAGTCTGGACTTTGGAGCTTGTGGAGATTATAAATTTATAACGTTACACTGTTCACACCATATTAAATATATATATAATTTTAGAATTTTTTTTTTAACTTTTAATTTTTTAACATGCTCGTCAATGTGACATTTTTGAAAATGAATGACAAGTTGAGCATGACGTGGAGGTTTTAGATTAAAACGTATTTTACGGGTAAAAATGCGAAATACGGGCATACAGGCGTCAAATTTAACCCCTGATTATCATAGATTGATTTCAAGATATAGAATTATTAATTAGAGTTTTGAAAGGATTAATTGTGTTGTTATTAACAATATCATAATAATATTTCATTAATTTTATTAATAAATTCGTGTACTTATAACCTAAATATCCTATTTAAATATCATATAATAAATAAAATAACTATGAAGAGGGTCAAAGAAGCCATTGAAATTGAGAGGAGACCTAGTAATCTCAATAGAGAGGACAGATGGAAAATCAGTAGTTGCTGGTCCCGACCCTCGCCTCTTAGTTGTTTCCTCCCCCTCTCTTAATAGTTTGTTCTTTAGTTTCCCCCTTGTTAAATAAAATAACCAGGAAGAGTTCTTGGCTTTGTTCTTTGATCCTCTTCATGGTTATTTTATTTAACAAGGGGGAAACTAAAGAACGAACTATTAAGAGAGGGGGAGGAAATGACTAAGAGGCGAGGGTTGGGGCCAGCAACTACTGATTTTCCATCTGTCCTCTCTATTGAGATTAATAGGTCTCCTCTCAATTTCAATGGCTTCTTTGACCCTATTCATGGTTACTTTATTTATTATAAGATATTTAAATAGGATATTTAGGTTATAAGTACATGACTTTATTAATAAAATTAATTAAATATTATTATGATAACGCTATTATATTGTTAATAACAATACAATTAATCCTTTCAAAACTCTAATTAATAATTCTATATATTGAAATCAATCTATGATAATATGCTTATTTAACCCTTAAATAAACTATTAATTAATTTTAAATATTTTAAATATTCTTTCTAATCCCCTAAAATTTCTCTAATATTTATAAATAACTACTAATTTAAAATTAATTTATTTTAATATATATTTAGAATTATAAGTTTATAAAATAAGCCCCTTTAACTTTTATTTTAATAAGAATATCACTAATTATGTATATTTATATTTTAACAACTCTTATAACTAATGATTAATTACTCTATTATTTATATATTTAATAACTTTTTTAACTAACTATTAATTTATTCTATAATTTATTTATTTTAAGATATATTTATAATTATAAGTTTATAAAATAGTCTCTTTAACTACTATTTTAATAAGAATACAACTAACTATCAATTTAATAATCATTTGAATTAATTTAATTAATAAAATAAAGGTCATGCCCTTAATCTTATCCAACTAATCATTTTCCGGTCAAATTTAGCCGTTAGTTAATATAGTCATTGCCTGGTCAAGAAATATAGTCGTTGGATGTTCTACTATGATTATTTAATATGCAAAGCTAGATCTAGTTCTTCCACTTGTCTTGATGATGACTCGCACCGGTTGGTTCGAAACGCGTCGACAAATGCTCTATCATGTGATTTACACCGAAATACTTGTCTCATAATACTTGATATGGATCACAGATGTCTTGCTCTCTCGAAACAATAACTATGCATCGCTCTAATTTCTTATCTACAATTCACCTCTTGTAGAACTATCTAGCTAGGGATTTACTCTCTCCATTTGAAGCTCTTTCTCCTGTCTAGTCAAACCCTGTCGACTTCTAAATCCAATCTTTGACCCACAAAGAAGCTGCCTCTCTTGAGTGACAAATACGCCCTCTGATCCCCCCTACTACCCCTTCCCTACATAGGTTTATCACACTTACTTGAAACATTCATAGAAGGGTCAAAGATCTCTTTCTCCTATCTAGTCAAACCCTCCCGAGTGACAAATACATCCTCTGATCCCCCCTCCTTCCCTACATAGGTTTATCACACTTACTTGAAACATTCATAGAAGGGTCAAAGCTCACTTTACCTCTGATATTGTCACTGATAACTCCAAGGTTCACTTTTCTGCCAAGGCAAGAGGACCGTCAATGTTGCTACATCACATCAAGGATTTTGTTGTTCCTTCTTTGGAACCACAACCCATGGTTTGAATGGGATTTGAATCCCTGGAACTTATATGCCCCCAAGTTCCTCTAAACGGTCTAGCTCTATACATATGCCCCCAAGTTCCTCTAAATGGTGTAGCTCTATACCAAAACATTGATAACACATAGATTGCACTGTTGAAAAATCCATGGTTTCTCTTTAGACTCCACCTATTATTAGATTCACCCTTACCTATTCATTACTCCCACATTGATTTCTTCTTAAGCTTGTTGATTAAATATAATTTACACACATTAATAGTCACCTATGTGGACATACATAAGAGAATAAATTCCACCATCATATCTGAAATGGAAAAGTAGTCAAAGATTGTGGAAAACCTGTGAGAATGCTTGTGTTATATAATGAATTATGAGTGGATTACTTGACCAAAAAAAATTCCTATGATGTGCAATGGAACAAAATGTTCATGCATAAATACATATTGTGAGTTATTCATTAAGATTTCCTTATGCTTGGAGGGAAGGTAAGGTGCACAACAGTGTAGTCTTTGTACCGTGGAGATATTTTAGTTATATAAAAAAAAAAAAAAACAAGAGTTGAAGCCATTTATATAGATAGATAATCCCTTCCATGAGGAAAGAACATTAATATCATAGATTTTCCACACCTTACATGAAACACACAATGAAGTAAAACTCAATACACATGAATATTAAATCTTAACCAAAAGATCAAACAAAGATGTTTAGCAAAGTGCCCAATGTCATTAATTTTTCAACTATATTACTCGATTTGGTGCTTTAACTATTTAAAGAACCATATATTTTTTAAAACAATCTGTTGTGGATTAGCTAAAATCGAATTTTAATTTATAAAGAGTAACAACCACCTCCTACTCATTCTAATTTAAGTAAAATTGAATATAATAATCACGCCAATTATGTTCTGTAGTGCCATAATCTTCTAGAGAATACTGAAAGATTTGGACATTTGACCTCATCATTTCATGTACAAATATTCTAAGTACGTAAATACCAACTTTGACATCTTTGAAGTGGAGACATTGATATTGGCTACTACAATAACCCTCTAGTCAATATGCATTGGCTATTGGAAACAAATGGATTGCCATTTTAAAATTACATCAATTTACTAAAAGCAAGACTTTACATTGATTTTTGTGTCATGAAATTTCCCATATTATATCCTTCCATAATTATTGCACATGAAGAACTCCTTTGATCACGAATATGAAAAATCTAGTGATCTCAAATTCTGTATAAATCGAAAATGGATCCATATCAAAATAGGGTAAGCTTTTATTATTGCATCTCTAAACAAGGATAAACACAATTGCATAAATGGACATGCAAACCTTGTGGTCTCACATCCTATATAACTCAATGATGGAAACATACCATCCTATATAACTCAATGATGGAAACATACCAAATCCCACTGAACTTTTCTTGTTGTATATTTATGTTGAGCATATAAACATACAAATATGTGTGTGAAAATTCTTGGCAAGAGGAACTACAAGGTGAAAAATTCCTTCAGATCAAGACCATATATAACATTAAATGAAGAAAAAGGTTCTTTTGGAGATGTAAGGACGACCATATCAGGTGTAAAGACAAACCAACACCTTGAAAATTGTCTCTCGCTACCTCATCCCACTTCAGCATTCGCTCAAGACATGTCAACATGATCAAATAACAAAGAAATTATTATTAAAAAATAGAAAATATCATCTACTGATCAATAAGTGCAACTTTTTAACTTTAGAATACCATGTTGAGAGAAAAATGTGTGATTAAAATAATGCTTATAAGCCATGAAAAAATAGGGGAAACCAAAGACTTTAGTTAAATAACTGTTATACAATTTGTCGCACTCTAAATGTGATCTACCAAGAATACCTTATTGCAAATTGAGGAAGGTTATAAAAATGGTCTTCTTATAGTTTTTCTTGCAGGCTTGATTTCGATAATATTCCCCCCTATGAACAATTTGTATATATCCTCTTCCATGCTTGATGTATTTGGATTCCCTTACATTAGCTAAGCAGACGATATAAATAGCTTCAAATAGCCTTCAACATGTCATTTTTATTCAATTGTGGCAAACCATGTGTTGCTTCTTAGGGTAGAAGCCAAAAGTAATGATAGCCAAGATTCCTCAATTTTCAAAAGATAGTGGAGACTAGAGAGGGGATTCAAAATAGAGAGAAGCTTATTTAATTAAAGACATTAATTTTCATAATTCAAAACAATTTGAGTCATTCCTATCATTGGCCATGAGTCGGGTTTCGTACAAAACATAGTATTATGTCACACAGACCCCAACATTTCATCATACCAAGGCTTTAGCAGTGGCCTCCTAAAGAGCTAGAGATTTTTACATTTGGAATTAAATATTGCAGGATGGAAATATTCCAAATGGAAAAAATATAGCTTTGGATGGAGAAAAAATATTGTGGCAAACTTCAAGAACTCATCAATCACAAAAAGGAAGCACTACTTAACCTTCTCCCAATTGATGTCCAATAAGGCAGATGCAATGAAAACAAAGACACTAACACTTGCTTGTTTTTTCTGTTGCCCTCAAGGACGGGAGTTAAATACATTAAAAAATGACTATTATATGCAAGAAACTTTGTCCCTAGCAACCGATTCCAAGGTGGACTCATGAATGTGAAGGAGAGGAACAATACAAAAAATGATGAGATGAGATAGTAACATGCATTACTCTTTCATATTCTTTACCTTGCAAAGATCATAGCTTGTCCTCAATAGAAAGTCACATGCCAAAGGCAGGACTGTATTTTCCAATTCATCCAACTAGAAGTACCTATTAATTTACTCAAAATTAGCATGTCTGTAGCTATTAGCAACAACCCTAGCACATGAATTTGAGACACCACAATGACGATTTCTATGAAGGATGGTTTAGTGCACATTATCCAAATCTGGTTTCATGTTATTGACTTTGTCCTGGTTGACAAGCTGACTGAAACTACATGCCTTCAGAAAAATATGCATTTAGAAACTTTGCCACAAATGAACATAACATGTACACATCTTCAAAATTGGATAGAAAACCAAGTGAAGTTGTCACAACCTCGACCCGGGCAGATGCCTTTGTCCTGTTATCACACCCACCATTCACCATAGGATTACAAAGAGAAATGTTATTGGAATATAAAGCCTCTTTCGGATTTGTATGATTCTCTACAAATTAGAGATGACTGAGAAACCCCAAGCCAAGAGAAATATTATTTTTATCTGCCAAATTCTTTACAATTTCTGGATTGATTAATCTTCCCTTATAGTCAAATAAGTTAAAAGCTACAGTTGCACCTTGATCATACCTAATTTTTGGTCTATATATGTGCACAAGAGGGATTCCAAAATCTAGTCCTGGAAATCGAAGCCGCAATAAGGAAGTGACAATCCAATTAATTAATTATCTAAGCCTTAAAGTGGTTTTATTATGGCCCATCATGTCCACATGATCAAGATGCTTGCAAGATATCTGTGGATCCCTTGTACTCCATTGTTTTTCTTCTGTTATCTCGCCATTGTTTGCAATATAGTCATCCTTAAAAATCTCATTTTTAGATTGTTCTCCACTTCGCAAAAAATATCCTTCATTTTCCCCATCTCCTTCATTATTGCTAAATGACACTCATCTGGCCATGCTACAAATTCTCTCATTTCCCCCCAAACCGAAAAGACCTAAAATCATGTCTCCCTCTCTTCTATAGAGAAGTCTGAATTCACCCTCAGTTTCATGTCTTATGGAAATTTCCTTCCTCCCACACACCATCAAGCTTCCATTCTTGGCTACCTTTGGTTTGTTTCAACCTGTCATCCACCTGGGACTTGCTTGTTTTTCCAAACAGCTCTTTAGACTTGAATTGGCATAGCTATTACTGTCCTTGTTTGAATAATGTTTGGCACAACTCCCATTTATTTTAGTTTGACCCTGGAATGATCTCTTCTTTCTTCTGGAAGGAATTTTCTCGAGTTTAAGAGACTTGAAATTCTAGGATGTCTGCTCTAGGAACGATCAGTCTCTGTCCATGGCCCATTTCTAGTTGAAGGAAAGTTGATCTCCATGGAAGCCATTTCTTTCGACTGAACTAATTCTTGTGAAACTGATAAGATTGTTGCATCGAATGATATGGTGTGGTGATCCTGTTTTGATCCTGAATTTTTTATGTTCACCATAGATGGGACTCTCAGGTGTTTTAGTTCTCATTGCACTGGTACATTGCATTTTCTTAGAAAACTAATGTGGTAAGCGGGGTGAACCAAACTAGCATTTCTTCAAGTTGGTTAAATTCTCCATAGCAAGTGGACTCTAACCCAAATGAATACAAAAGGAATGGTCTGTCTCATCTGTTGAAATTTGGTACTGGAGGACAGGTGGTTCACTAAGGCTTTGATCTTTGGCCTAGGGAAAAGTGTCCAAAAGAATTTAATTTTTCTCCTAAAGTGACTTTATAATTTTTATAAAGTGAAATCTAATTTAAAAGTGACTTTAAGTGATAAAGTTACTAAAGTCTAATTTTAAAGTGACTTTCATAAAGTCAATGTAAAATTAGAAAGGAAAAGTGACTTTGGACATAAATGACTAAGTGGATCTTTATTAAAGTGGGGTGAATTAAAAAATAGAAAGTGAGATTTAAATGAGCATTTAATCTCAGCCCTAGATCTCAATCTATTTCAGTCATTAGATTTAGGGATTCCCCAAAAG
Organism: Pinus taeda; assembly: GCA_000404065.3. Taxonomy (NCBI): domain Eukaryota; kingdom Viridiplantae; phylum Streptophyta; class Pinopsida; order Pinales; family Pinaceae; genus Pinus; species Pinus taeda. The sequence continues at coordinate 125,548 of APFE031207194.1, read as the reverse complement.
TCACTTAGGGTTAGATTAAAGGAGGGAAAGGAGGAAAAGGTCAATTCATTCTTTCATGAGCAGATTGAGAGAAGGAGAGCAAGAGAGCAAGGGAGATTTCTGGACAGTGAGGAGAAGGAGGCAGCAGCTTGGCACACATTCCAAGGCAGTGTTTTAGCAAGTTCGTACAGTTGAGTTAGCACATAGTGAAAGGCATATTTTGGGCATGATTTTCTAGAAAGGTCGTACATCAGTTTTGGTTCAGATTCCAAGGAGGTCGTACAACAAGTTAGCACAGAAATCAAGGAGCAGAAAATCTGAAGTTTGCTGGCACATTTTTTCAAGGAAGGCCATACAACAAGTGTCTGTACCTTGGCACACTTTTCTAGGCAGAAATCCGTACAAGTGTACTGCTTTTTTTCTGCACAGAAATCGAGGAAAACCGTACATCAACATTTATGGTAGCTTGCATGCTTTTCTAGGCAGTTCGTACAACAACATTTAAGGTTGAAATTTGGGCACAAAATTCGAGGAGGCCGTACAACATTTATTGCTATTCTGTTTTACTGTTTGCAAGTTTTTCCAGTTGGTTGTGAGGCACGAAAAACGAGATATGTTGTAAAATTCTTCTTGTTGATTTTTTGCTGAATATTTCTCTCACTGTAAAAGGCATTTTCCAGAAATAAGAAGGAGCTTTCGAACTGGTTTTCCCCAAGAGTTGTAGGGGGTTTTTCTAGGGTCATCTTGACCAAAAATCACTGTGTTTAAATGTGCTGATATTTATTTATGCATTTTCCAGCATTATGTAATATGCAAAATTTATTTTCCAGTTGTTAAATGTATGGATATGGGAAAGGGCATTTAACTATTTTGGAGAAATAAGGTGAAACTGAAAACCGGGGTGGGAAATGAGAAATTTCTACATCAACTTCACTAAAAAAGGACTCCTCATAATTTCTCCAACATAAACACTCTCAGCCACTCCAAAGACGGTAGTTGCTTCATCTCTATCTAAACTGTTGTCATGGTCCATTTCACTTTCAAATGCTTCTCTTACACGTGAGAGCAAAAATGCACCCGAGAAGGCTGGTAACTAAGATCCTCCCCCAACATCAACGACAAATCATCACTTTCATAAGTTCATTTTTTTTTACATATTGTTCATACTACACTAAAATCTTAAACTCCGAAAACACTCAGCCATCCTCGAAAGGCAATTTATTGTGCCCACTAATATCCATCTTCTCTATTATATCCAGTTGAAATACAGTTCAAAACATTAAATCGAAATGAAATACAGAAGAAAAACCATATTCATTCAAATTAGTTATAAAACAAAAACAAACTACTTATTTTTTACTTCAGTCATCTAAATTCAATGCTTCTAGTTTCAAAACGAAGATGGAGCAGAGATCTGGGGGAAGCGGTGCCTTATCCACGGCTTCATTCTCTTCCCTAAATACCTCTCCAAGTACAAAACAGTTGTATAGTCATAAATATAAAATAGGATATATCTTCAGAGTAGATTACCTTCGTTTATAGCCCGTATTACATCGTGGAACCATGCAAACAATTGACTATTCCTATAAATAAATCTCCGAAAATTATGAGTTTCAAAGGAAAACAGGAAGACTATGGGTGCAACCTCTTCGACGGTTAAGATAGGGAAATATTTCATCCAAGTAAGAACTTTTATATGTTTGTACTTCATGGATTTCAATGATGAAATATAGATGAAAGGATCCCCACTTCCCAATCTCTAGAACCAGATGATAATTTCATGACCTCTTTCTCCAAGTAAATCCCAGGCTCTTGCTTGATAGAGGCGCAGGTCAGTCCCTTGGTTGCAAAAAACTTCCCCTTGGTTTGTCTCAAAGGAATCGATAGAGTTTACACAAGAGGATGTTGAGAGTAGGTGTTGGAGTAGGTACCGACTTTACACTGGAGGATGTCAAGAGCAGGCATTGGAGCAGGAGGCATAGGAGTAGATAAAGAAAATGGAGTACATTGATGTGAGGCAGGTGGTTTGCAGCTAAACATCTAATGGTTGAACATATGGTTAAGAGGCATAAATCACAGATTCAGTTGAAGATACAACAGTGTAAAATGCTTCAATCGTTTAATAATTGATCATAGGGTGCACATTGTGCCAAAGTGACAGTTAGGGGAGTTCTTCTAAGAGGGAATTCCTTACGGTGTATATATATCATAATAGCAAAATGTTTACACAATAATTCAAAATAAAAATTGAATTTTTAATGTTAATAATTCTGGGATATTTCTTGTACAAAGGTTTACATGACAATAGAATACATAGGCACACATTCTAGAGAATATTAACAACTAAAGGTTGTAACATTCTAATGGCACCTAAAACAAACTGCTAGGGTAGTTCGGTTGTTGTTGTCACCACTCAATAATCTCCACCTAACAGATAATTTATTGATACCTTTTCCAAACCCATTCATCACTTTCTCTGTAAGCCAAGGGAAGCCAAAGTCTAGCATGATTTCTCTAATAGTGCATGCTTTTTAGATAGTGATGTATTATGCCTTAATAATGTATGGAGTAATCATTTTTGGAAGCTTTGACATCCAGTTGATTGGTTGTCTTACTAGAGTAAAGACAACCTAAAGTATAGCACCTTTTTCCAAATCACCAAAAATGTATGAATCAACACAACCAAAAATTGAATCACTACAACCATTAAAGGTAATGCAATAATTTCGTGTGCTTCTAAGATACCGAAACACCCATTTCACTATTACCTAATGGTTCTTTCCTAAATTTGTCTTATATTTACTAACAACACCAAATACATGTGAAATGTCTGGTCTAGTACATGTCATTGCACACATTAAGCATCCTAATGCACTAGTGTATGGCACACGAGACAAATAATTGTTCTCTTCATTACTACTAGAACATAATCTTGAAGAAAGCTTAAAATGGGAAGCAAGAGAGATATTTGCAAGTTTCAATTTGTTAACATTGAATATCATGAGTATTATACTTCTATTGTGATAACCAAATCTTACCATGTTTTTTGTCTCGATGTATTTCCATGCCCCAAATTTGTTTTTTTGGTCCTAGATTTTTCATTAAAAAAGGTCTTAGCCAACTAAGAATTTAATATGTTGATGTCAACCATGATTTTAATTGTAGCAAGAAAATTGTCAACATATAGCAACAAGATAATAAATATGCCATTTAAAATTTTTAAGTAAATGTAATGGTCATCCTCACTTCTAGTAAAGCTTTCACTCACCACGAAGGAATCAAACTTCCTATACCATTGCATCAGAGATTTCTTCAGGCCATACATTGATTTCTTGAGCTTGTGGACAAATATTGTTTTGCAATATCAAGAAAACCCTTGTTGTTGTACATACATTTATCATCATCCAAAAATTTATGCAAAAATTTTCTTTTAACATCTAATTTATCTAAGTCAATTTAAAATCAAGAAACTATTCTTAATGCAATATTAATTGAAACAAACTTGACAATTGGTGAAAATTTTTGATGGCAATAAATACCTTCCATTTGAGAGTATCATTTTGTAGAAATCTCACTTTCTACCTCTCAATATTTCTATCAAAATCCTTCTTCAATTTGTAAACCCACTTGCACTTAAGAACCCTTTTGTCCTCCGATACTTCCAACACGTCCCATGTTTTGTTCCTCTCCAAGGCATCCATTTATTCTTTCATTGATATTTTCCACCTGGTGCGATTAGTATCATTAATTATTTCATAATAACCTAACCTTCATATCTTTTATGAATATTTTTGTATGTTGTGGATCTCCCTAGTGGTTGTTGTGGTGTTTCCACATTTCCTTGTATAATTTCTATATCATGATCTTCTTCTTTGTAAGTTTCTTCTCACTTCCTTGTTTCTAAGGAGGGGTAAGCCTCTAACTGAATTTCTTAATGTTGTGTTACATGTCTCTATCTCACTTCCATTTCTTCAATATCTAATTTTATGAGAATATTTATCAAATACTACATCTTTGCTTATGATGATTTTGTGTGTAGGATCCCACAATATATATATCCCTTAACTACATCATCATAACAAAAAAATAAACACTTCTTTAGTCCAGGATATAACTTAGAACAATGATTTTTAGGGGTAAGGGAATAAGCTTCACAACAAAAAAGGTGTCAAACTAAGTAATATTAGGGATGACCTATCCATACCTCTTTATTTAAAATATATTATAACTAATGGTGATCAATTCACGAAATCACAAGAATTGGGGATTACTTCTACTCGCAACTCTTGTTGTAAACCTACATTACTAGTCGTCCTCCTTGATTTTTCTAGAATAGTCCTATTCATGGATTCTGCCACACCAGTTTCATGGGGAGTGTAGACAGCAATATAAATCCTTCCAATCATAGCTTCCTTGCAATATTTCTCAAATTCAAAATATGTGAATTCACCTCTCATATCTGTTCTTAAACACTTCATTTCTCTTCTAGTTCTCTTTTCAATTAGAACTATAAATAGTTTAAATATATTTAACACATTAGCTTTCCTTTTTTTAACATATACCCATACCTTCCTAGAATAATCATCAATAAAGGTTACGAAATAAGAGCCTCCCCCAAAAGAGACTATAGGATATGACCCCCCACATCTTTAAATAGAATTAATCAAGAGCACCTTTAATTGCATGACTGCCTATTTTAAATTTTTTGTCTACACTACTTCTGATAGCCACATTATTTGCAAAGATTCAAACTTAACTATTTCAAATACCTTTCATCCTTTCTCACTCATATGACCAAGTCATTGTTGCCATAAATGGGTAAATTTATAAGCATCTTCAGATACCATCATTGCTTCATTTGTTTGAATTCTTTCTTCCAACTTGTAAAGATTTCCAATCTTTGTAGCCTTTATGACCACAAGGATGCCTTTGGACACTTTCAATGCTCTACCTTGACATGTGAAAACTTGTGACCTTGAAAATCGAAATATCCCATAGTAATTAAATTCTTCTTAATTATAGGTACATGTCTTACTTCCATCAATGTATATGTAATACCATCAATCATTTTAACCTTGATGCTGCCAACCCTAACAATTTAACAAGACATTGTTCCCCATGAACATAGTAAAACTATCGACAATTTGATAAGAAGAAGATAACCTCCTATGTGGACATAAGTGATGAGAAGCACTCAGATATAATAACCATTCTTCATGACATCAACATACATTATAGATAGATAAAACCTCATCAATCATACCTAGATTTGATTCAGGAGGATTTGCTTCTTTTTCATGTCTTCCTTGGATAATTCATGTTGCTTCCAAAAATCCTTCTCAAGATACCTATTTTACCACAATATCAACATTTTAGCTCACACTTCCTATCTTTTGAATTAGATCTAGATGTACCTCTTAATTTCTCCCTTCATTCTCTATATCAACCTCTAGCCACCATTGCTTCATGTAATGACCCATCCTTGGGATCCTCAAATCATAAATAAATATTAAAAAACTTCATAGCATAATTAAGAAAATAACATATATAACAACATACTAAAACAAACATACTACAAAATCATTCATGGAAAATTTATATAACCTAACAAAACAAAAGAATACCTAGTCATGGTGGTTTGATTGTGGTGCTCCTTTTGGGATCACTCCCCTAAATATGTCACCGTACAAACTAGGAATGTGTATTGGACTTCCTATCCCAAGGAACCTTAGCAAGTTCCCTATCCCTCTGGTCCTATGTACAAATCGCAAACATAGTGTGTCCAAGATCACTGCACCAACACCTCTCTAATTTCCAACACAAAGATCCATCTCTCTATGACAACCAAACCTCTCCCACTCCAAAATACCAAACAATACTCCTACTACCCCCTTCAAGTTTCCCCAATTCTCCCCCATAAGAATCCCCCTATTTCTCTCAAGTTTCTTGCACTTATCCCCAAGGTCTACCCCTCATTCATTAGTGCCACCAACCTCCATGAATTCCACCAACTTCCCCCTCGAGCCCACCACACCCATTCACCACTCCAATCTTCAAGTTGATTTAGGGGTCAAACTTTTCAGGCCATAAGGAAAAGATAAAATCATAATTATATAAAAATAAAATATTAATATTTACTTATGGTTAGTCAAATCAAAATGGGTTCATGAGAATCTTAATTAATCCAATATTAATTTAATCGTTATAATTATAAATCATTAATTATTTATTAATCTTGATTAAGTGGTATTTATTTAATTTACCGCTAATGAAGATTAACTGTCAATCACTCTTAAGACTAATCTAAGCTTAACTATTGGTCAAGCTTAAGACTAATCCTAAAATACTAATGTATCTGTGAGAGGTGCGAGTATGTAGCTACCATACACATACCTAATACATATACTAATAATACCTATAAGAATCAACCACGTGATCCAATAAATCAGCAAGTAGGTCAATAACCTAACATAGAATAATAGGATCTAGAAGTGGGCATTAGGTACAACCCTCCTTAAGAAAATGTTGTCCCAAATTTATAGGCAAAACAATAGGAGTAGTTAGGAAGCAGTATGAAAATAAGGTGTAAAAAATGGAGGAAAATGTAACAACTAAAATTTAGGAAAACCAAACAAGGATATCACTTTCCATATAGAGTCCCAGCCTAACCTATAACCTCCTATCCTCCTACTCTAGCAACTACAACAACCCCAAAAAATTTCTACAAGAGCCAAATTTTGGAGTCCCACTTATTTTAAATCATCATTTGTATGGCCAAAATCATAAAATTTTATTCATATCCTATGTAAATAAAGTAAAAGAAATTTTTAACTTAAATATTTTAAAATATGTATAGTGCACCAAAGTCTCATAGTGCAATGCAATGCAACATGGTAGTATAGCACAACGCTCCTTACTAGTCATTGATGAGGCACATTAATAGGTATATCATAAGGATCATAATGCCATCCTCCAACTTTAAAATTACGTATTTCTCACATTTATTTACAATTTTTATTATATTATGCTTAGTGAGAGGGGTGAAAGATGTGTTGTTATGTCATGTGGCCTAATATGGTTTAAATGCAGGAATTGAAACAATTTTGAGATAATTTCAATGCAAGAGCTCAGAGTAGACAACATGGAGAGATTCTAGGAGGTTGTCCACCTCCTTAACTCCTTAAATCACCCAAGATCACCACTTTATCTCTCATCAACTCGAAGTCATTAGTAGCCAAGCAAGATGAGGCCATTGGCAATCAATCCAGTGTGGTTCAAGGAAGATCTAGATCCACATTTCTCAAGTTTTGGGAGACAAACATCTATATTTTCTAGGGAGTTATTGGTAGTTAACCTTTTGTATAGATAAACATGCTAAGGAACTCATTAGGATTCAAAATTTATTTTTAGCTAAGGTATTGAGCTCAAGAAATTGTGACTGCTATTTTTGACTTATTATGTGATGTATTTGACATTTCTAAAATGATAATGAGAATTTTCTTATTGATCCATCATTTAGTCAGTTTCATAGGGCTAAGTCTCTTAGCTTTGGGCCCAACCCCAGTAGCTTAGGTCCCTCTTGTGTATTTATATTCCTTTTTAGCTTAGAATGCTTGTTAGTTTCTGTATTTTATTAGAATATAATTCCTCAAAAATCAGATGATTGTTGCCTCTATCTAATCCCTCTCATGGGAGTTTGACTAGAGGACTCTACAATCACGACCCAAAAACACTATGTTGATGATTTCTTGGAAAAAGGTCTACATTAGTTCTCTTATTTTGGATATAATTGTTGTAGCTTAGAATTTTATTCATTGCATAGATAAGAGTTTTTGGTGGAAGTTAGAGAGTTTCTAGATTCAACTCACCTTTTCCACCTTTGGTTGTGATATTTTGTGAATGATAAGAAGGGAATGCATGTGATGTCGCAAGATTGTTGGACCTGCAGGAAAGGGGCCCTTTCACCATCTCCATCTAGGACTTCTCCACTCTCTTTTTATGAATCTTCAACAATGTTCTTGAGCTCTGTCTTTTAGGTCATCGTGAGCAACCCTCTTAGTCCAAAATTGACCTTCCTGAAGTGTTGATCTTGGCCAGGGATGCTGGTCACCTTCCATCCATTTGCCACAACCTTCATCCATCTTGCCATCCCTTTATCTCATTTTTCTTTCCTTCCAAACCCTCTCAGTAGCCTTCCTATAGCATTACAGGTGTTCCTATAGCAATACAAGAATCATGTGGCAACTTCCTGTAACATGCTTGTAGGAGCTTTTTTTGCCCTTGTTTTGACCTACAATGTAAGTTTGACTTAGGCTAGCAGTAGGTTGACCCCCAATTTCGACTCCATCATCAAAGAAAGCACCTAGGCCATTCCCACCATCCTTTATCCTTCACCGCAAGCGAGAATAGTATTAGTTTCTTTATCACAGATTTGGCAAGTAGAACATTACCTTATATGAAAGTGTGAATTAGATAGATGATGCACGAAATATTGAGTTATGAGTTGGTAAAATAATTTATTTTTTACAAGTGATTTTGATAGTTAGATGGTTGATGCAATTAGTGTAGTTTCCTTTTTGCAGGTAGTATAACTCTTGTGTTCTTTCATGAATTGATTTGGTAGCATTTACAAGTTGGTAGCATCTACAAGTTAGATTTGAAAAGCATTTACTTTTTCTACATTAGAGCTAGCTTTTGAATTGCACTTTTAGTAGTTAATTCCCCGTAATTCAGTAGAAGAATGGTCTTAGAGCCCTAATGATCAAATGACCTAGTTGAGGGTGGAAACAAGTTGGAGGACTTTAAAAGTGAAATGTTGCATACCTTTTCTTTGCAAATGGATACCATGCAAATCAAGTGGATACAAGAGGAAGCAGAGAGGGACTTAGCTATTTTTTTCGCTAAATGCACTAGAAGGCACCCCATAAATGATAGTCCATTAAATGTCATAGAGGCATGTTTAGTCTGTGAGGAAAACCATGCCATAAATAAATGTCCTTCTTTGCTTGGATTGAAATTTGTATACCAAGGGGCAAAAGGTGGGGCTGAGAAACTCTGTTCTATCAATCAAAGGAGGCATCAAGGACCTTTTCCATACCAGTTGGGCATGCAAGGTGCATCCTACTCTTATTACCATCCCAACCAAAATGCACCCTTTCCAGCTTAGTACTATTCCACTGATCCATAATGGTCCACAACTCCTTATTGGCCTTATGCACCTCAATATCCTCCCCAACTTGTCAATCAACCATTTCAGCCATATGCTTCTCCACGTCCTTAGTGGAATAACTCAACACTAGGGTGGAGGCCTCAACGTAACCAACCTCCAGCTTTACTTCCTTTACCTCCATCTCAACCACAAATCACTCATCCTGCTCCACCAAAGCAACCTCAGTTGCCTTCTCAACCCAATCCGAACTCGAATAACAAGAAACCACAACAAGCCTACAGTGGAGAGACATCTTACCCTTCCTATGCTATGGAGATTCGAGAAATCAACCTAAGGTCTGGAAGAGTGCTCCTAGATAACCAACCTCCATATCCACTTGAGGAGCTTGAAGAGGAAAAGGAAAAGAGTAGCCCTCGAGAAAATCCACCTCATTTTCCTGAGAGATTGATCATCCTAACTAGCACACCCCATAAGAGACTAAAATTCTAAAGGAACTGAAGAATCAATGTGTTAAAATACCCATCCTCTAAGCTATTAAGGATGTTCCCATCTACAATAAGCTTATCAAAGAGAAATGTTTCAAAAACAATGGGAGGAGAAGAAGAGACACCCCCACCATCAATGTTACTAGTCAATTATATGATTTGATGTTGGGAAGAGTGATTTTTCCAAAATATCTAGAACCTAGAAGTCCAGTGGTAGATGTACACATTGATGGCATCATTGTCCCTCACACCCTAATTAATCTTAGGGCTTCCATCAATGTGATGAATAAATAAACCATGCTAAAACTAAACCTCCAAGTATCCTTGAGAAATACCACTACAATGTTGCAACTTGCAGATAGATCCACAATGGCTCATCACAAAGTTGTTGAGGATGTAATGGCCTTTATTGACTCCTAGGAGTGACCTATTGACTCGTTGGATCTCCAGTCCAAAAGCAAATTCAATCATTATCCTCTCATCCTGGGAAGGCCATAGTTAACCACTGATGATGCTTACATAATTTGTAGGGTCAGGAACATGACCATTTATAATGGGTGTTTGTCCAAAAAATTGTTATTGTACCCTCCTGCTCAGCCATCCATTGAGCATGACTTACCCCTATGGTTAGAATATGAGGAGTAATATGAAGTGTATCATACAACATCCCATCCAATATGTACCCTATATGTTGTTATAGGAGGGGGGAAACTAGATGAAGATTACTTCATTGACCAAATCCTCTAGAACCAACCCTTTAATATCATGCCTCTTATTAATCTTGTGAAGGAATATAAGTGTAATCCTTAGATTGAGTTATGATTAGTTGACCCAAGTCCTACACATGTAAAATTCATAGAATTATGTCCATATAGAACCTTGAATATTAACCCCTCTCTCTCAGCCAACCAAGAAGAGAAGTTGTGCAAAATGTTGAGAGAGCACTTAGATGCTTTTGCTTGGAGCTATAAAGAAATGAAGGGGGTGCATCCTTAATTTTGTAAATTGATCACATATACATCAAGGAGGGATGCAAACCTATGTGCCAATCTCAAACGAGAATTCACTTAGCCCTCAAGGACATAGTAAAGGAAGATTTGCAAAATTTATTGGATGCAGGGTTCATATACCCCATCTCAGATAGTGAGTGGGTGTCCCCTCTAGTTTTGGTCCCAAAGAAGAATGGGAAGTGGAGTATTTGTGTGGATTACAGAGAACTAAACAAAGGCACTAAGAAATACCATTTCACTTTACCTTTCATAGGTCAAGTTTTAGATGGTCTTGTAGGTAAGAATCTCTTCTCTTTCCTGGATGGATTCAGTTGCTACAACCAGATCCGAATCAGTCCTAAGGATCAAGACAAAACTACATTCACATCTCCTTAGGGTACATTTTTTATAGGGTCCTTCCTTTTAGTTTATGTAATTCCCCTACCACTTTTCAAAGGGTAGTTCTAAGCATCTTTGCTGAGTTGGTCCATGAATCTATAGAGATCTACATTGATGATTTCACTCCCTATGGGTGTGACTTCCTGGAGGGTCTTTCTAACCTGGGTAAATTCCTAAAGAAGTGCATTCAAATGAACCTCTCTCTTGTTCATGAGAAGTGTGAATTCTTAATGAATGTAGGGACTGTTGGCATTATGATACATATGTTGTACTTGATGGCAACCCACTCATCTTAGATGATAAATTACCAAACATTCACGCACTTTCATGCAGAGAAAATTTCACACACTTTCATGCAGAGAAAAGTTCACGCAATTTCATGCAGAGAAAAGTGCACGCACATGGGAAATCTTATGGTTGGTTCATGGTATTAGTCTGACAGTTTTCGATCCTATGGTTTTTGTGAGTGGTATTGCATCCAGAAGAATTGAACCCAAGTATTGGGTCTGTGGTATTGTTTCTCAATGGTTTTGGTCCATGGTTTTGAGTGAGGCCTAGCCTATAAAAAGGAAAGGAGATCATTTGGCTAATCACAGTTGAGTTGAAAATCTTAAGAAGAGCAAGATCTAAATTTCTGATAATCGGTTGGTGAGACATAGTTGAATCCTGAATCAAGGAGAAACCAGAGCATTATAAGTCAGATCTACTGAAGAGAGTGGCAACGGCGCAGTGCAGAGGTGCACAAAACTAGAGCAGAAGTAGGTGCGGAGTTACATAGACTCCTCATGGCAGAAGTGCGGATATCTGCAGGTTTCCTTCGGTGAAGTTATGGACCTTTCTTGAAATATATTTTAGTTGTCTTTTATCTGTTTCTGCAGAGATCTGGGTTTAAATTGGTGTCTGGTTACTGGTGTTATTTTCTGGTTACTGCATTCTGAGAAGTTATTTGTTTAAAGAATATTGGGTGATGCACATGTATGTGATGTTTTGGATCCAGATTGAAAATTGATGAAACGCGGTCCCTGGAAGGAAAAATAAGGTTGAAGCCTTCAGTAGATCAGCACCTACATACTAGTAGCTTAGCTAGTACAAGAGTTAAGGGGGTTGTAGCTCCCTTCCAGGAGAAGTTGGAGAATGAGAGAGGTTTGTAGCTCTCTGCAGGTTGCAGCCTACGTACTGGTAAAGGATTGCACTAGTATAGAATCATTGTAAACAAAAGTTTCTAATTGAAAAAGATAGAGACGAATTGCAGCAGGTGGTTTTCACCCACATTGGGTTTCCACCTTACATCTTGTGTTCCTTGGTGTGACTGTCTATTTTGTGTTCCTGCTCATTATTCTATGGCTCTCACATACAGATTAATGACAAACATCTGAAGAATAAATTAAATTACAAGTTTGGAAGGTATATGCAAGTTTCAATTGTCAGATCTGAAAATATTTGTATAAATTGATAAGAGTTTGATAATATTGATTCACCCCCCCTCCTCAGTATTATTTCCAACAATTGGTATCAGATCGGTCCTTCAAAAAATTCTTTGATCGCTTGAGGAAGATCTCATCATCATGGAAACTACGAGAGAAAGCGTCGGATCAGCCACCAATTTTGATGGGACTAAGTTTCGTCTATTGGAAGGTAAGAGTCACTGCCTATCTTCAATCTCTTGGTATAGAAGTCTGGGATATCATAGATACAGGGTACACTTTTCCATCAGCAACTCCCACAAATCCGGCTGAGAAGAAGCAGTTTGAAACAAATGCAAAGGCTGTCAATACTCTATTAGGATGTCTATCTCAATCAAAATTCTTCAAGGTTATGCAGTATAAAACCGCGAAATAAATATGGGACAAGATTGTTCTGAGCTATGAAGGAGATGAACAGGTAAAATGAGAAAAACTTCAAACCCTCAGAATTCAGTATGAAAATCTCATAATGTACAATGATGAAAGTGTGGCTAACTATTTCCTACGAATAGATGAGATTGTTAATTGTATGAAAAACTTGGGTGAAGAAACAAAAGAAGCGGTTGTGGTTGAAAAGGTTCTAAGATATTTGTCTCCTAAGTTTGAATCAAAAGTTTCTACAATAGAAGAAAAGGAGAACCTATTGAAAATTACCATGTCACAGCTACACGGAATTCTAACCGCTTACTAAATGAGGAAAGGAGGACCTTCAGACAGGAGAGAAGCTTCATTCAAGGCTTCAGGAAAAGGAGATTACTATGAGTCAGGACATATGTTAGAAGAAGAGGAAGAATCAATTTTTGTCAAGAACCTTCAACGGGGTGCTGGAAGATTCAGAGGTAAGTTACCTTTCAAATGCTTGTCTTGTGGAAGAGTTGGTCACTATGCTACCAAGTGTCCTTAGAAATACAAGCTTGACAAAGGTAAGGAACCTATTAGATGGAACAAGAAATATAATGTAAGTAAGAAAAGCTACTACACTCATGAAGACAATGATGGACTCTCAAATAGTGATGAAGATGAACGAGGTAATAACTTTTAATGGCTTTTGAAGATGATGATTTCATGGATGCTATAGATGAAGAAGGTCTTTATGAAGATATTTCTAAACTCAAAATTTGTTTAGAAGAGAAAAATATGATTATTGATACTCTGCAATTTCAACTGGCTGAAGGGGAAAAACATCACGAAAAGTTTGAATGTGAAATTGTGGGAATTAGAAAAGAGACCAAGAAAACAAAAGCTCTTAATCCTAGATTTGTTAAAGGATCTGAAACTCTAGATGAGATTATCAATGTGCAGTGTTCTCCCTAATCAAGACGGGTCTGGGATATAATGAAGAAACATCTCAAGCGGAGAAACCATCCACCTCCAAAAGTTATCTTGATGCAGCAAGTAGGAGTGAGCAAAGGCCCAATGGAGATCACCATGTAAATTAGGGACAATTTACCTCAATAATTAACAAAGACTACCAGGTAAATCGGGGGAAATCCACCTTAAGGATGAAAAAAAGCTACAATCAGCCACAGCTAAAATCTTCTCAATCTACCTCAAGAATGGATGACAGTAGAAACTACAATCATTTGGTTGGTAGATTTGATACTCACAGGAGTTTCTTCAATGGCCATTGCTTCTCTTGTCATAACTTTGGTCACAAAGCAGATCAATGTGTTTCCTATAAGACAATCATGACTAGAGAAGCTCAAAAACAAAGAAGTATGACTGGGATCATGAAAAGAACCTACAATAACTTTTCTACTCTTGAAAACGAAATTGAATGTTCTATTTGTAACAGCTTCGGTCATGAAAATTCTAAATGCAGGAGCAGGTTTCAACAAACAACTCAGAAGGAACAAGCCTCAAGTTCCAAAACATGGAGAATGAAAGAACTGCAACCAGAAAGATGTGGTATAGCCTTATATGCGGAAGGGTAGGAAAATCAATTGTACATCGACAGTGGATGTTCAAAACATATGACGGGTGATAAGGAATAACTTCAGTCGTATAGTGCCTTAGAAAAGGAGAGGAAGGTCTCAGTTGGAAATGACACCCCTGTGCTCATAAAAGGTAAAGGTTCTATTCTGTTGAAAGAAAAGGTCAAAGCTGGAAATTTTATGTATGATGATGGCTTAAAGCATAATCTATTGAGTGTCAGTCAGATGTGCGATCAAGGAACTGGGGTAATATTTCGATCAAATGGATGTAGTGTTCATGATCTTGATACAGGAGAAATAGTGATCAAAGGCATAAGAACTCCAAATAATTTATATATATTCAAAGAAGGACAACATCAATGCTATCTAAGCAAGAATGATGAACACTGGCTATGGCACCGGAGATTGGGGCACCTAAGCTTCTCACAAATAAGGAGAGCATGAAAATACTAGGCAGTTTGTGGTCTTCCAAACATCAGAATTCCAGACAATACAATATGCAAGTCATGTCAGTTTGGTAAGCAAACCAGAACTAATATAAAGTATTCTTCTCCCCAAGGTGACCTTTTCCTAGATGGACCACATACATCAGTATGGACAAGCTCAAGTATGGTCTGGATAGGACTTACGAAACACAAAGATGAAGCCTTCGAAAAAGTCAAATCCTTCAAAGCTTTGGTTGAAAACGAATCAGATCACAAAATTAAATGCCTCAGATCTGATAGAGGTGGGGAGTTTACCTCAAATGAATTTTTCAATTTTTGTGACGAACATGGAATAAAAAGAGAATTCTCTACAGCCATGACTCCTCAGCAAAATGGAGTAGTGGAAATGATGAACATAACGGTTCAAAAAATGGCTTGTGCTATGCTTGATGAGTCTGGAACTCCTGCAACTTTCTGGGGTGAAGCCGCATTTGCTGCAATTGTTATTCTCAACAAAACAAACGTCTGGGTGAACAACACTCAAACCCCTCATGAGCTCTGGTATGGTGAGACTCCTTCGGTAAAATATTTCAAAATTTTTGGGAGTAAATGCTACATGAAAAATATTGATGAAAATCCTGGAAAGTTTGAACCCAGAGCAGATGAAGGCATTCTTCTTGGTTACTCTCCCCACATCAAAGCATATAAGTGTTATAATAAAAGGCTTGGAAAAATTGTTGAAAGTATTGATGTAGTGGTTGATGAAGATGAAAACACTCCTAGGCAGGTAAGATCTGAGGATTTCGAAGATGAGGAGGACTATCATCTACATCAAATCAGATTTATGATGAAGAATAAGAGACCAATAAGTCACCAGAAGAACAGATAAGGATAGAAGAAAAGATTCCATCCAGGTACGTTCAGAAGAATCATCAAGAATCTCAGATTTTGGGGCAGAAAGAGGCTGGTATACAAAGAAGAAGAGAAATAGCAGAAACTTCAAGCTATTTGGCATTACTCTCCTCCACTGAGCCACAAAATGTAAAAGAGGCATGCAAAGATGAATGCTGGGTCAAGGCAATGGATGAAGAACTTGAGCATATTGAAAAGAACAACACTTGGGAGTTGGTTCCTAGACCAGAAGATAAGAATGTCATAGGGACAAAATGGATCTTCAAGAACAAGTTGAATGAGAATGGGGAAGTTATTAGAAACAAAGCTAGACTTGTGTGTAAAGGGTATGCTCAACAAGAAGGGATAGATTTTGAAGAAACTTTTGCTCCAGTTGCTAGACTTGAGGCCATCTGAATGTTCCTTGCTCTCTCAAGCTTTCAAAAGTTCAAAGTCTTTCAAATGGACGTGAAATCAGCCTTTCTGAATGGGGTCTTAGAAGAAGAAGTGTACATTGAGCAACCAGATGGTTTCATCCTTGGGAATGATCCAAATCTTGTATGAAGATTGAAAAAAGCCCTCTATGGTCTTAAACAGGCTCCAAGGGCTTGGTACTACCGGTTGGAAAAATATCTTCATCAACAAGGCTTTTCAAAAGGATCAACAGATAACAATCTTTATGTCAAAATAGAAAATAACAAATTGCTAATACTTGTTGTGTATGTAGATGACATTATCTTTGAGAGCAATGAAGAAGCTATCAGTCAAAGCTTTGCCTTGGTGATGCAAAAAGAATTCGAAATGTCTTTGCTTGGAGAACTGACATACTTTCTTGGATTGCAAATCCAACAGAATGAAGGCGGTATCTTCCTATCTCAAACCAAGTACCTCAAGAAGATTGTGAAGAAGTATGGCATGGAAGATGCAAAACCAGTATGTACCCCCATGGTTACAGGATGCAGTCTTAGTGCAAATGATGAATCAACAGCCGTACATTAGCCAACCTATAGATCCATGATTGGAAGTCTACTTTATTTGACAGGTACCCGACCAGACATCATGCATGCAGTGGGAATAGTTGGGAGATTTCAGGCAAATCCAAAGGAAACTCACCTTCAAGTAGTGAAGAGAATTTTCAAATATCTTCAAGGGACTCAAAACTATGGCTTATGGTATCCTAGAGATACAGATCTCACACTTCATGCTTATACAGATGCAGATTGGGCCGGAAGCGTGGATGACAGGAAGAGAACAAGTGGTGGAGCATTCTTTATGGGTTCCAGATTAGTATCCTGGTTCAGCAAGAAACAGAGTTCGATTGCCTTATCTACAGCTGAAGCGGAATATGTGGCAGCTGCATCTTGCTGCACTCAACTCCTTTGGATGCTACAGACCTTGCAAGATTTTCAAATCACTTGTACACCACCTATCCCCATCTTATATGATAATACAAGTGCAATCAACATTTCAAAAAATCCTGTCATGCATTCAAAGACCAAGCACATACCAATCAAGTATCACTTTCTTCGGGAACAAGTGTTGGAACAAAAGGTCAAATTGGAGTATGTTCCTTCTAAGGAACAAGTTGCTGATATTTTTACCGAACCACTGCCCAGAGAAACTTTTGAATACCTCAGACAGAAGCTGGGAGTTGTTGATGTCTCATCTTGCTGTTAAATCTTATCAGTTTCAGAGAAAAATGGGTGTACGCGTATTGGATAAGGAGTATCCACGTACATGCGCTGGTTTTTACAGAGAAAGTCGCGTATATGGAGGCTTGATGGATATCAGAAGGAACAGGCTCTGGTTGAAGATATTCTGATGTGGGTCTGACGGAGACCATCCGACACAGGTTCAGGGGGAGCAGACGATCTTCTAATAATGCATTGTTGGCATTATTTTAGAAGCTTTTGGTTCTAGTTCATAGCTGTTGTTGATTTCAGGTGGAACAAAGACAGAGGGCGAACATAAGGAAATCTTGGTTGCTGACCTGAATGATGATTGACAGTTGATGCTACTATCAGTTGTTGATGACTTTTATAAAGTCATATTTTAAATATTCGTCTCTATGTCATGTATCTCTTTTTTATATGGTGTCAAGGTCATGTAACGACCTATATTGGTTTCCCCACTATGCCTGGGATGAAGGTGTAATGTATTTGGTCATCATATGTAAATTTCTGATGTATTCCACTCGGTTGGATGGATGATCCCCACTTGGTTGGGTGATGGATGTATGTATTAAGTCTTTTGGTGATAGGAAGGTCTTTTATTGTTGCACAAGTCTTGATTCTTCTTAAAGAAAATTCTTTTGCAGATCTTGCCTACAGTCAGGGGGAGCATGGTCAGCACAACAGGACAGAGATTTTAGCATGTACTCAGGGGGAGCACAACCCTTTGCCCTTGATGACAAAGGGGGAGAATGATCTTGGTGTTGCCATCAAGTCCAAAGGGGGAGATTGTTGGCATTATGGCACAGGTGTTGTCCTTGATGGCAACCTTCTTTGGTATCAGGTCTCTATTCAGGCACTCAGAAAGTAGAAACAGACATATATGCTGGTTCATCTAGACGAAGGCGCGTATACACGCGGGTTATACATTAAAAAAGAGCGTATATGTTGGGGATCATTCTTTTGGTCCATGGCAGTTAGATCTTGGAACTTGATCCTATGTTTTGGACCATGGCGTCTCGTCAGATGTGTTGATCCCTAGTTTTGGGTTCATGCTATTGGAATGTTATGGTTTTGGACCATGGTACTGGGGAAGGCCTAAGGCTATAAAAGAGGAAGGAGATCTTGTGACAAATAACCATCTGAATTATAATTGAAGATCTGAAAAGTGCTAGAGCTGGTATATTGGGTGGTGATGCAGATCTGGATTTGAAGGAAGGAGGAATTTTAGCGCAAAAGGAAGGATAAGTTCTATTCATGGGTCATAATCTTTAAGCTTGAATGATAGTATCTTTGTATGATTTTTATGTGCTAGATTTGACGCTTGCTTGATCTATCTGGTAATCTGGGTTAATCAATGATTGAATAGTTGAAAGAGTGAATTATCCTTCGTAAGATCTGTACGCAGGTTCAGTAAGGCGAAGACGCGTATACACGCAGTTTCAGTGAAGTAAAGGGGCGTATGCGCAGGTTGTTCCATACGCAGTAGCGTATGCACACTAGGTTCAGGCTGTTGAAATAGCGTATATAATCTAAGTTGTGATCTAGCTGCTTCTGATTAGTGTTGCTGTGTTCTGGGTTCTGTTTTCTAGTATATGGTTTCTGGTACTGTGTTGGGTACAGCTGTAAGGAGGATATCTACTTGATTCAGATCTAATTTGTGAAAAGGAGATTGGTTGATTCTTGATGATTGTTTGATGTTCATGGATCCAGTTTGAAAATTGATGAAACGTGGTCCCTGGAAAACATAGAAGGTTGTAGCCTTCTGTAGGCCAGCACCTACGCACTAGTATCTTGGCTAGTGCAAGAACTAAAGGGGGTTGTAGCTCCCTTCCAGGAGAATCTGGAGAACGAGAGAGAGTTGTAGCTCTCTGCAGGTTTGCCAGCCCTGTCATATGGTAAAAAGACTGCACGCATATATTATAAAAGAAGTTCTTAATTGAAAAGAAGATAGAGACGACTTTGCAGGCAGGTGGTTTTCACCCACATTGGGTTTCCACCTTATATCTTGTGTTCTTGTGTGTGACTGTCTTTCTGCTCTGTTTTACTGTCTCTGGTTACTGTTATTTGATTCTGCATCACAGATTAACAATCATCATCAGAAAGATTAAGTAAAGTGAAAGCTTGTTTTGTATACGCGGGTTTTCTTCTGCATAATCGCATATATACGCAGGTTCATTAAACTGAAGTAGCGTATATCATTTGTTTTTGAAAAAAGGAATAATTATCTTGATGATACTGATTCACTAGATAGACTAGGGACTGCTATAAATAGGAAGGGACCCAGAAATTCTATTTTTAGAACTTTCTATTTTTATCAGTTTCACCTCTCACCCAATGTGGCCAATGACCTCACTAGCCAAACTCCTATTTTTAGACATGCTATTTTTAGCAAGTCTATTTTTAGCACATTCTAAATTTAGCATTTATTGTTGCACACTTTTCAACATATTGGACAACAAATTCAAATATAAAAAATCTGGTATGTATGCTATAGCCTCTTTGGAAAACCCTTACAACTATGCAACAGCTGTGTTATGTAGATTATATGGGTTACCCAATAATACTAAGTTTTCCATAGAATGGATCCCTTTGATTGATGCCTGCATTAGTTCCCACATCATGAATTGGGCCTCCATCCTATCTGATAACCTAGCCACCACCATTACTGAATATCGATAGAATAGAGCCTCCTCTTAAGACAACCTTCCTCCGTTCTAATTTAGTGCCTACATTATGAATGCCATCTATTTTTTGCACGACATTTACAACCATGGGTTGGAAATGGACCTTATAGGATCCCTACCCAATCCATATTAGTCATAATAAAATATGGGAATCACATTATATACCCCACTTCTATAAAATATGTCATGTTGTTGTTTTGCCTCTGCATCAAATAATTTTCAATGATAAAGCCCCCAGGTTTTCTCAAGAAACCGCAACAGACCTGCTAGCTATTGAAAAATATTTTATTGAAGAATGGTTCACCTACATTAGGGTTTTTGGTATCACAACCAATGTACATGTCCTTCCTTTATATGTTTATGATAAATTATTGGCAAGACTGACTGCCTACTAGAACGTGGGAAAAGGCCTAACTAAAGTTCTCAAAGACAACAAGAAGTTATTATGGCCCTCTTTTCTTGCCAAGTGCGGTTCTTTTGCTTTAGCAAATTTTGTTCATGCTACTAAGGAGTCAGCAAACATGGAAGCCATCATGCTTCATACATTGCCGAAAAGGAAATTTGATCCATACAAGGTGGCATATAACATCACTACTGCAGTAAAGCTCAAGCCATACAACCATGATGATAACGATTTTTGAAACTTGTTACAGTCGGCCGAATCCTTCAAACAAGAATTCAAATGGGATAAAGTGAACCTGAGTCCTGAAGGTTTTGATAGATTTCGAGAATTCAGAAATGAACGGCTTGAAGTAATCCTAATGCACTTGTTTAAAATTGAAGATAATCCCACACACAGTGTGACTGTTAATAGTGAAGGACCTAGTTATCGGGTAGATTCTCAGATAAATATTGATAAAATAGATACAGGGAATGCCTAAGACACAGAATACAACTGAGTCTAGTCGGATGTCAGCTGAGAAACAGGTTATGAGAACCTCGTCTAAAGAAACTAGTCCAAAGGTCAAAGGCAGTAGTTTGGAGCAGGAGTGTGATCCGTTTAATCAGAAACTACAAGACCAAAACAACAAATACCCAAGAAACAGTGGAGTGTAAAACTCCTCTGCATGTTCAGGAGGATATAGAGCCCATGTCTATGGACGAATAGTCCAATTCCATGGACGATCAGTCCCAACCTATGGATGAGCAGGAAACAACATCCCAACAGACTGAGATTATCCCTACTCTGTCCACATCAGAGATTATCTTGAAGGTGACCAAAATTCCGCCACTTGATGTGTTCTACAGTCTGCTCCACAAGGCTATGGTAAGAAGACAAAGGAAAAGCAAAAGGGTAGAAACACCAGAGCTCCCACTTGGAAATGAGCCAATGGATATAGTTTGGAGGGACATTCCTTTCGACCCAGCTGAGAACTTGACTAGATTGTCACAGTTCACAAGAGCATATGCAATGAACACCATGGACAAAGCTACTGAAGTATCTACTTTGTTAAGGGGAAAAGGAGGAGAGGACTGCACAACTCGAGCAAAAACTTGAAGAAGAGAAGGAAAGTGTGAACAGGCAAGCAGCTGAGCAGCTTTCCCAATTGCAACAAAGCATGGAGGTCCTGAAAATAAGCCATGAAACTAATATATCGGCTAAAAACATGAAAATCCAAGAATTACAACAAGCCATGGAAAGATATAAGGATGCCCTACTACTGAGGAGTTCATTAAAAAGGTGTTGGAACTGAATTCCCTCTTGATGAAACAACAAGAACACTTCTGCCAAAAGATGTCACGTATTAATCCTTATCTAGCTACTAGCGATCATCTAATAGACAAGGCGATCGACCAGAGAACCGAGTTCACTAATATAAACACCATAATCTCAAACTTCATCGAATGGTAGGAGACAAAGGATGGAAAGAAATCCAATCTGCCTGAAATATAGGAGACGCACAAAGACATTCTCTTCACGGATTGGGACGCAAGAATAAAGGAAGCTGAGCTAGCGATGGCAAGGGCAGCTGATGTATCAAATAATATAATCAAGGCAATGAACCATACTCTGTTTGTGACCAACCTAGTAAAGGAAGGTAACCTAAAAGAAATGCCTGATTTAGGTGCTTTGCATAAAAGCTGGTAGGAAAGGCAGAGGCCCAAAAACATGCAATCACAAAATTGACCAAGACCGATTGGGATTCATATTGGCAATACCTTGTGAAGCCGTAGAGCCAAATCATGACCCTTAACTGCTCAATTCATTCGACTCAACGGATGTTTCCACCTCTCACCGATGCGATTTTTGTAGGACAACTTAGGACACATTTTGGGGAACCTCCTTAGCTCAAACCAATGACCGATATATGTGATTTGAAGGACAAGCTGATAGACAGCAAATCATCTTCTTAGTTCTACTCATCAAGCCACTGTTTATTTTTAGAGTTAGTTAGCTAGTTAGGAGGAAGGTTGTTTGAAACCTCCTCAAATTTTGTATAATCTGGTTTTGCACATTAGTTAGAATAATATTTATACCCTTCTCATGCATTTAGAGAAGAGTCTAGAATTTTATCAATTTTTTTTGCAAAGAATGCACTATTATAAGTTTGTGAATGCTTTGGTGAAATTATGGAACATGATCGTTTCTTGTAGATATTAGACTACTTTCCTTTGTTGATGCATTATTGTGTTCTTGGGATATAATTTGATTTGAAGAAAGAAGTTGATCCATGTCATCAGTCAAATGAGCAGAATTTCACACATATGGTACTATTAACTTGTATGATTGATTATGTTTTTATTTAATTAGTGACAACTCTTTACTTTCATGAATTGTATGTGAGATTTATCCTTTCTGATTAAGCATTAATTGCACCAGCGTTTGATGCCTAGCTGAAATTTTTGATTTTCATATATAATTCATCATATATGTGATATATTTTATAAGTTTCTTTGACTAACTATTTAGTCAAAGAAATTATCTTATACGTTATCATCTCTGTTTATGCATGTTTGATCTTTATTATCACATGTTAAGCATATTATTTGTAGATCACATACCATACAGAAATGCCCGGGTTTATATTAGAATAAGTTAGTTATAGATTGCATAATAGAATAATTCATTTAGATTATCATTATTCTATTGAAATCACTCATGAACCACCCACTCTCATCTTAAAACGCACACTGGGAAATTGGTCCCATTATCCCCAATCAGAGCCACCACTTTAATCGGAAAAGGAACTATCTTAAGGTCTGGATCGGGTGATTATCCCCCATGTTGGGGCAGCAAAAACTTGAAGCCACAAAATTTTGGTGCTAGAAGGAGGGCCATCCGACTATGAATGGCAATAAACCTAACTATCAATCGAAAAACATTCATAAGAGTCAAAATCACTCCACAACTTCTACACCCTCTAGGTCCCATTCCGAATCTCCTAATCAGAAATATGAAGTTGTAGAAACATCTCCCTCATCTCCTGAAGTAATAATACAACCACCTTCCTCAAATTACACTCCCGAGTCCCCTGAAGTCCATTCTTTGATATCCATTTCTACTAAGAAGCCACAGAGGCTCAAAGTTTCTAAAGAAAGTGTTTCTTCCTTATTATAACAAACTGGTGTATTGACTAGATTGCAAAGTGAAAGGCTTGGAGTAACCCCTTTTGAGTTCCCCATCCCTCCACAATGTAGGAAAGTTACCTCACTAAGGTCTGAATCGAATACCAGTGAGATCACATCAACTCTCCATCCATTCACTTCTACTCAGTCTACGACTTTTCAACTATCCACTTCTCCAATTAGTACTGCTACTAGTAGTACTAACCTAGTAGTAAGTTCTTCGCCATCTATACCTACTTGTGGACCAACCTTCCCATATTCTCAATCTTCAACTCAAGTTATGGCCAATCAACCGACTCAACCTTGGAAAAATCTTGGTGTTGTCTTGGTTTCAAATCCAAATGCACTCCTAACAAACCTAGAAAAATGGCTGCCTACATACAATCCTGACGATGCTCTCCCGACCAAAGAAAATCTAGATAACTTTATGTTAGCCATGAATCTTAATGGAGTTGCACATGAAGATGTTGTAATCAGACTGTTCCCTTATACCTTCCAAGGATCTGCTGGATCTTGGTATTTTTCCTTTCCTGCAGGTTCAATAAGGAGCTGAGATACCTTTCAAGAAGTATTTCTTGCAAAATTTGGTGATGACAGGATGATAGCATCCTCGATCAATGATCTTTCTAACTTAAATTCTAATTCATATGAAAATATCAAAGACTTCAACTCCAGATTTAGCAAGTTGTTAAATAAAATCCCAACTGCCTCAAACCCTGTAGCAGATGTACAAATAGAATGGTACATATCATCTCTTCCTTATAATATTGAAATATTTGTAGATAGAGCCAATAAGGCTACCCTTGTAGAAAACATGAAAGAATCCCCGTCTGTAGAAAGAAGGATTATAGGTTTGTAAAAGAGATTACAAATAGACGAGAGGAAGTCAAAGAAAATAATATTTAAAGATGTTTCTAAAAATAAAGCTTCAAAGGACCCTTTCGATCTGGAAGGCCTTCAGAAAGTGTTAAAAACAATGTCTAATGAAATGGTCGAAATCAAGAAGCAAGTCGCTGTTGGATCAGGCGCACAACAATTTTAAATGAAACACACAGCAGAAGCACATAAACACAATATTTAACGTGGTTCACCCAACCAATCTGGGCTACGTCCACCAAACATAG